>WNWK01008262.1:64092-86147 GCA_009830355.1 Cherax destructor | reverse complement strand
CTCCTCTACACTCCTCTCTTCTCCAGGTGCATACACGCTTATTATGACCCACTTTTCGCATCCGACCCTTATTTTAATCCACATAATCCTTGAATTTACACATTTATATTCCCTCTTTCCTTCCATAACTGATCCTTCAACATTATTGCTACCCCTTCCTTAGCTCTAACTCTCTCAGATACTCCTGACTTAATCCCATTTATTTCTCCCCACTGAAACTCGCCTACCCCCTTCAGCTTTGTTTCGCTTAGGGCCAGGACATCCAACTTCTTTTCATTCATAACATCGGCAATCATCTCTTTCTTATCATCCGCACTACATCCACGCACATTCAGACAACCCAATTTTATAAAGTTTTTCTTCTTCTCGTTTTTAGTAGATTTGTACAGGAGAAGGGGTTACTAGCCCATTGCTCCCGGCATCTTAGTCGCCTCATACGACACGCATGGCTTACGGAGGAAAGATTCTTTTCCACTTCCCCATGGACAATAGAGAAAATAAAAGGAACAAGAGCTATTAAGAAAAAGAAGAAAAACCTAGATGTGTGTATGTATTATTAATATGGCATAAATAAAGCCTCTCATTAATGGACTAATAATAGGGGAGGAGACAGTGTACGATAATGCCAGTTGTTCACAACTCCAGAATTATTAAATTATCTCAAGACTGTTCTGTATGACCCTTGTGGCTTTAGCATTTAGTTTTGATTGAAATTACGTATAATAATAATAATAATTTCACAACTGTCTGGTTGTCTTCTGAAATAGTGGGTTTGGCCCGCTGATGCAGAAGACAATTGGATGCCAAGAATACAGGTACGTATTGTAATCTATAGTACAGTACTGTACTATGCTATAATTTTATAGTACTCTATGTAATTTGAATAGGTGGTAGGCTACTGAAAGCAGTTGAGAGTTTTTACGAGGATAGCGAGGCTCAGGTTTGAGTATGCAGGAGAGAGGGAGATTATTTCCCAGTAATAGTAGGCCTTAGACAGGGATTTGTGATGTCACCATGGTTGTTAAGTATATTTACAGATGGGGTTGCAAGAGGAGTGAATGCTTGGGTGTTGGCAAGAGGTGTGGAATTAAAAGAAAAAAGAATTTAACACAAAGTGGGAATTGTCAGAGTTGCTTTTGGCTGATGACACTGTGCTCTTGTGAGATTGTAAAGAGAAGTTGCAGAGGTTGGTGAGTGAGTCTGGTAGGGTATATAGAAGAAGGAAATTAGAAGTGAACATAGGAAAGAGCAAGGTGAAGAGGATAACAAAAAATTTAGGTAATGGAAGACTGGATATCAGATTGGAGGGAAGGAGGGAGTGACTATGAAGGAGGTGAATGTATTCAGGTAGTATTTGGGAGTGGGCTTGTCAGCAGATGGGTCTATGAAAGATGAGGTGAATCATTGAAGTGATGAGGGGAAAGAGTTGAACGGAGTACTGAGGAGTCTGTAGAGACAAAGAATGTTATCTATGGAAACAAAGAGGGGAATGTATGAAAGTATAGTGGTATCAATGCTCTTACTGTATATGGGTGTGATGAATGGGTGGTGAATGTTGCAACAAGAAGGCTGGAGGTAGTGGCAATGTGTATGAGAGTAATGTGTGGTGTGAATATAATGCAGAGAATCTGTAACTTGGAGATCAAGAGGTGTGGGGTTTCTAAAAGTATTATCCAGAGGGGTTGTTGAGATGGAACAAAGTAGAATGACTTGAAGGGCATATAAATCTCTAGTGAAAGGAAGGCGGTGTAGTCGTCCTAGGAAAGGTTGGAGGGAAGGGGTAAAGGAGGTTTTGTGTGTGAGGAGCTTGGACTTCTGCAAACACGCATGAGCCAGTTAGATAGGAATGGAGATGAATGGCTTTTAAGACGATGTGCTGGAGTGTGAGCAAAGTAACATTTATGAAGGGATTCAGGGAAACCAGTTAGCCGGACTAGAGTCCTGGAGGTGGGAAGTACAGTGCCTGCGTTCTGAAGGAGGGGGTGTTGATATGTTGAATTTTTTTTTAAACTATAGTTTAGGCACACCTCTGGCAAAACAATGATGGAGTGAATGATGATGAAAGTGTTTCTTCCTTTTCTCGTCACCCTGCCTTGGTGGGAAACGGCCGATGTGTTAATAAAAAAAAAATGTAATTTGCAGTAATTTTACCTTTTCATAGTGGAGAGATGCAATCTGCTGTGATCAATAGTGGTGACTCAATAACTCTGAGTCAGGGAAGCTGTAAAGCTCTACTTGTGAAAATAATGTAGATGGCTGAGAAGACAGATTTCACATACTTCTGCCACTGAACTGCCAGACTTGAACTTTATTAACTGGTTTCTCTTGAATACTGAGAACCACAAGTTGTCTCTTGGCATCACCAATTGCATTAAAATTCATTGTTAATTGCACTTTACTTAACATATTAATAAAGTCAAACAATATGCTCTAAATCCAGATAAAATTTAGACTGAATGATGGGTGTCTGAGAGAGCGAGCACAAAGTGGCATGTGTCCAGGGAAAACATCGGAGTTGGCAGACTTGGCCTGATACTTCAGAAGACAACTGGACACTATCGTTAGACAAGATGTGGAATTATTCTTCATTCAACAAACTGGCCATATCCCATCAAGGCAGGGTGACCCAAAATAAAAAACAAAAGTTTCTCCTTTTAAATTTAGTACTATATACAGTAGTAGTAGTTAAAATGTGGAATTATGGATCTTATTTATTTTGTCTGATAGAGCATTTGTCTGGCCAATTTTTTTGTCTGAAATTGTAGAAATCTGTTATTGAGGGGTTTTACTGGATTCTTTAACAAGGCTCTATGAAACTATTATAATTAATATTGTGGGTAGCATTTATTTCTCAAACACAATAAACAACTCCACCCCATCTTTTATTTAGGCAAGGTATGTCTGGTAAAAGTTTATTTGCATATAAAGCTTATACCTGCTATAAAACACAAGTTGCTACCATAACAAAGACAGCCTTCCATATCTGTTTGAATGTACAAAGCATATGTGCAACATAACAGCATTTAACAGTTATACACATGACCTTAACATTCCCTCATTCTGAAGGTATTTCACAGCATTATCAAATAATTGTGTAGTTATATGAGCTTGATACAAGCAAATGTTTGATAAAACCAAGGACAGGATAGTAAAAATTCTGAAATGAGAATGATTATGAGCCAATTGTTTGCAGCAGCAGCAATGCTGTTAACTTATCTTTATAATTATTCAACTGTCACCTTTCTTTGCTCTTGATTCAAGGCAGGAAAGTACTGATACAATAAATTCCAGGGACAAAAATAAAATATCTTTAGTTAAACCTCTGTCGTGATGAAAAGATTGATGTATGAAATGGACTTTTATGAAGCTGAAACTGTACAAAGTATATAGGGATTACCATCAAATGACTGAAGAGAGAACTAAATACAGTACTATTGTACAAGCACATCTATTTCTCTCTTCAGGTAGTGAGATACCATAATCTGGACCAAGTCCAGAGGTCCTCAATATACATATGCTATCTTCATTTCTACAGCATTATAAATACTATAAAATTTTGCACAAAGAAACTATCCTGTTTAAAGTGTATTAACAAATAATTGTGTTCAGTAAAATGGAGACCTAACATGATAACTGTTGTCACTGGACAAAATTTTGAAGGCTATATACATCTTTATGGCCCCTTTCCTTATTTAGCTCCCATTATTATCCAGGTAATTACTTTGGGTTTCAATACTACTTGTTCTTAGTTTACACTGATTGGTATTGAGGTTTCTGTATAATACTGGTGCCATGGAAACAAACTTCTGCATAAATTATAAATGATGATGTGATGGCCTAAAAAAACGTTTAGTATGAAGAACACAAGTTAAATAAAAATTAGAAATAAATGGCAGTTTATTTAACCTTGAAATAAATATTATGATAAAGCCCCCCTAAAGCCCTCTTCATATTTTCCTGAATATATCACATTTAACCTCAACAGAAGTTAGTACAGTTACTGACATAATAAAGGCCAAATCTTGCTCTAAAGGATTTACCACTACAAAAGGAACACCAGACAGCAAGTTTTGTGCACAGAATCTATTGATTACAAGCTAAATATATTAGGTATTCATCAGGTCAGTTAATACTAGATTGTAGATAATAAGTATGGAGAACTCTCAGATGCTGGTGGTGTAAGAAAGTGCATGAGTATATATATGAATGGAAGTAGACAATGTCAAACTGATTTTAATTAAATTTTTCAATGAATCTGTAAAACTTAACATACTTAAACATGGGCCAATAGGGAAATAGTGTTGAAAACAAGTCAATGTACAAGTGGGTAGATTCCTTATATTTTTTATGAACTAAATAGAGCATTAAAGTTTTTAAGATTATTTATGTAGACAGATGGACTGACAGTTATGATACTGTTTAATGATACACTAACATTAGCATCCATTCCAGAGTATATCACAAAAAAATTATTTAATAAAAAAATTATATCCCATTAAGCGTTAATGGTATGCCAATTTTAGGAATAAATTCAGCCATAATGACATAACTCAAACTGTATCCTCTTACATAAGCCTCTTCTAGGAGACTGTCATATCTTCTAGTTGCTCATCTAACTCGTCAAGGTCTTCATCATCCCCATCAAACAATTCCTCATCTATATCAACATCGGCTGCCTCAGTTCCCCCAACTGCACCATCCACTGCTCCTGTGTCCATTGCCGCAGTTGCCGCAGCTGCCGCAGCAGTTTTAGCTAATTGAGAAGAATGCAGTTACATAAGCATTAGAAAGCAGATATTGATATATTTTCCTAGGATATCCTTCAGGGTCAGGCCATTAAGAATACCTATTATGTCCATGAACATCTTTGACAACATGTATAATAAAAATGTTAAGGGCTCTTTTAAAATAAACAATCACTCAAGGTGATAATTTTTTCCTCCCCCTTTTTGAGACTTAGCATTTAATGGTTACAGGAACCTGGTATATGTATAGTGACAGAATGTAAATAAGATGTACATGGATTGATAAAGCTTCCCAAGTAAAAAGTTTGCCAATAAAAAGGTTTTATGTGTGTGTCTTACATACATACATATTATATGACTAATCAAATTAGTTAGTATTAACTAATTTCAACAAACCGGCCGTATCCCACCAAGGCAGGGCGGCCAAAAAAGAAAAACAAAATTCTTTCTTTTTAACTTTAGTAATGTATACAGGAGAAGGGGTTACTAGCCCCTTGCTCCTGGCATTTTAGTTGCCTCTTACAACATGCATGGCTAATGGAGGAAAAATTCTAGACAGAATTATATAAATATTTCTTTCTTTCAACACGTCGGCCGTTTCCCACTGAAACAGGGTGGCCCAAAAGGAAAAACGAAAGTTTCTCCTTTTACATTTAGTAATATATACAGGAGAAGGGGTTACTAGCCCCTTGCTCCCGGCATTTTAGTCGCCTCTCACGACACGCATGGCTTATGGAGGAAAAATTCTAGACAGAATTATATAAATATAGTACAAATTACCCTCTGACTGCAACATCCTCACCACTCCTTCAAAGTGCTGGCACTGCCCTTCCACCTCCAGGACTCAAGTCTGGCTAATGGGTTTCCCCTGAATCCCTTCATAAGTTACTCTGTTCATACTCCAACATGTTAATTAAAGGATATATTATCTGCACTTTCTTTTTTCTTTTTAGGACACCATGCCTCAGTGGGCAACGGCTCGTACGTTAAAAAAAAAAAATACTTACCTGCATCTAATATTATCTCGGCTTGCAGTTGCTCTAGTCTATCAGGATTGGCTATGGATACATTTGATGATTCTACTTCCTGGTACTCAGATAACAGGTCATTGATATTGATTTCCCTGTACTGAAATAGAAATTTTGTTTTAGCTGTGTTGACTCAAATGAAAACTGTAATATATATATTTTTTTAATTACACAGCTACAAGTACATAAATATTTCATTATAAAACTATTTAATAATGCTTAATGTTTCAATTAGCAGAGTAACAATCAAAAGACTAATTAAAATTTAATTAATGTCATGGTTCGTGCTAATGTTTGATCATGTACTTTATACTGCCCATAGCTCAATCGCTAGCGCACTCAGCTCACACACTGAGGTCCAGAGATCGAATCCCCGGTACGGCTGGAAAATATCAGGACGTGTTTCCTTAAGACACCTGCTGTCCATGTTCACCCATCAGTAATAATTGGTACCTGGGTGTTAGTTGACTGGTGTGGGTCGCATCCTGGGACATAACTGACCTAATTTGCCCGAAATGCTCTGTATATCAAGCGACTTTCTATGTAGTAGTATGTCATTGATGTCAGCTAGGCCTGTATACCTTGTACATGTACTTGAAGAAATAAATATATTATTACAGTGGAACCTTGGTTTTCGTATGCCCTAGTTTGTACATAAAACTATAGTTATTCTCTATAAAATATATTTTTTTGTTAATATTTCCCATAAGAAATAATGTAAATCCAATTAATCCGTTCCAGACACCCAAAAATATTAACAAAAAATACATTTTATAGAGAATAACTATAGTTTTACATACAAACTAGGGCTCACGGAAACCGAGGTTCCACTGATGTATTATTTTTATCAATAAAAATAAAGAAACTACAGTATAGCAATTGTTATAGTATGACTATTGCTAAGTAGTATTAAAAAAGGTAAATAAGCTTAGTGTATGATACTGTTCACTGGTGAATCCTGGGTTAAACTGCAATAGGCCTACTAGCCCATGCTAAGTAGGTCCTACTCAGTTAACTACTTCCACTCATGTTCTTGTCAAACTTATTTTTAAAGCTGTCTAAACGACTCTCTGAATGATGCTACTTAGCAGTATTTCACTTGTCTACAATTCTATCACCAAACCAGTGCTTTCATAAATCTAAATGTATTTTACAAATCCACTGTTGCAAGTTCTGTTGTGGTTTGATATTTTTTGTATACACTTCATTTATTTATCCTTTGTTTATTCCCATTTTTCTCTTCCAACTGTATAGTTACTGCTGATTTATAGTTTTTTTTTTTAGTGGAATATAAGATCAAAGAGTTTCCAATATGTTGTGAATACTACTCAGTGTACTGTCGGCAATCACAAAATCTTCTCAGAATACGACATTTTTCTTGCATTCTCGCTCTTTTATATTTCATATCAGTCATCAACAAACACAACTACTGTAAATTATGACTGTGGTACACATTTAATCTCAGAAAACATGGGTGTGTGTACTTACTTAATGTACAGTGTAAGGTATGATATAGTACTGCAATGAAACTCAGGTTAAACTATGAATGGACATAGTACAGTATTTGCTCTTCCAACTGCTTAGATACAGGTCATTTAGTTAATTTATATATATACCAGAAGATAGAATACACACAAATTCCTAATTAATAATAAAATTCAGTTTAAAGCAAGGGAAAATTGGTAAGCTGAACTTCATAATTTGAAATCTATGGACAATAATAGTTTCTTTTTAGATTTGGTTCCAAGAGAAAAGTAACCATTCCATTTCAAAGTGCTCCGTTCAAGATAGTGAACTTTCTGCTTAACAGGATTCAACTGTAATACATTAAAGAGTAACAGCAAGCTAACTCAATCTGCTTGGAAAGACTTAAACCCTGTAAGAGGAATAATTTATATATACAGTGGACCCCCGGTTATCGGCCAACTCGGTGATTGGGCGGTTTTTCAGCTTCCGGTGATCGGCCGTATGGGACACATCCGTCCAAAAGCTGGGGCCGCTTGCGCGTCAGTTTGCCTGTGTCTCTAGGTGCGTGAGGAAGCTTCTGCTCATTCATCCAAACATTTTGCTTGTTTTCCATTGTTTTTGGAGAGTTTTTTCAGTAAGTAACCATGGCTCCAAAGAAAGTTCTTTAGTAAAGTTCCTCTGGTAAAGAAAGTGAGAAACACGATAGAATTCGTAGAGGCATGCCGGGAGTGTAGCAGGCATGCCGGGAGTGTAGCAGGCATGCCGGAGAGCAGCATGCCGGAGTAGCAGGCATGCCGGGAGTGTAGCAGGCATGCCGGGAGTGTAGCAGGCATGCCGGAGTGTAGCAGGCATGCCGGGAGGTGCATAGCAGGCATGCCGGGAGTGTAGCAGGCATGCCGGGAGTGTAGCAGGCATGCCGGGAGTGTAGCAGGCATGCCGGGGGAGTGTAGCAGGCATGCCGGGAGTGTAGCAGGCATGCCGGGAGTGTAGCAGGCATGCCGGGAGTGTAGCAGGCATGCCGGGAGTGTAGCAGGCATGCCGGGAGTGTAGCAGGCATGCCGGGAGTGTAGCAGGCATGCCGGGAGTGTAGCAGGCATGCCGGAGTGTAGCAGGCATGCCGGGAGTGTAGCAGGCATGCCGGGAGTGTAGCAGGCATGCCGGGAGTGAGCAGGCATGCCGGAGTGTAGCAGGGATGCCGAGGAGGGATGCCGAGTTAGCAGGGATGCCGGGAGTGTAGCAGGGATGCCGGGAGTGTAGCAGGGATGCCGGGAGTGTAGCAGGGATGCCGGGAGTGTAGCAGGCATGCCGGAGTGTAGCAGGCATGCCCGGAGTGTAGCAGGCATGCCGGAGTGTGCAGGCATGCCGAGGCAGGCATGCCGGGAGTGTAGCAGGCATGCCGGGAGTGTAGCAGGCATGCCGGGAGTGTAGCAGGCATGCCGGGAGTGTAGCAGGCATGCAGGGAGTGTAGCAGGCATGCAGGGAGTGTAGCAGGCATGCAGGGAGTGTAGCAGGCATGCAGGGAGTGTAGCAGGCATGCAGGGAGTGTAGGCAGGCATGCAGGGAGTGTATCAGGCATGCAGGGAGTGTATCAGGCATGCAGGGAGTGTACAGGCATGCAGGGAGTGTAGCAGGCATGCAGGGAGTGAGCAGGCATGCAGGGAGTGTAGCAGGCATGCAGGGAGTGTAGCAGGCATGCAGGGAGTGTAGCAGGCATGCAGGGAGTGTAGCAGGCATGCAGGGAGTGTAGCAGGCATGCAGGGAGTGTAGCAGGCATGCAGGGAGTGTATCAGGCATGCAGGGAGTGTATCAGGCATGTAGGGAGTGTATCAGGCATGTAGGGAGTGTATCAGGCATGTAGGGAGTGTAGTTGGTGGTGACTCAAACTGGTCCTAGTGGCATTTAAAAGACAAAGAAGGGAAGTAACCCCAGAGAGGGCTTTGCTACCTGAAATCCTTATGGAGGGGGATTCCCCTTCCAAACAATAACTTCTTCCTTTTTCCTTCTCCCTATCTTCCAGAAGCCAGCATTAGTCTTCAATAAAGGTATGTAATACTGATTTAATTGTTAAATTTTTTTTTTTTTTGGTGAATATTTTTCTCTGGAATGGATTAATTGTATTTACATTAATTCCTATGGGAAATATTATTTTGGTTATTGGCCATTTCGGTGTTAGGCCGAGCTTCTGGAATGGATTACGGCTGATAACCGAGGGTCCACTGTACATTATTTACTTTTTATATGCACAAGTTTCAGCACTGGTAATCATAAAAAAATAATAAATACCTAATGAGAAATGAAGTACTATTACTATTTACCTCAATTTCTTGTTCACCATTCTCAGGATCTTTTCCCAAATTGTGCACATCAAATGACTCATCACCTTCTTCAAGATCATCTCCTCCAACTGCCAAGTTTGGATTAAATGTAAACATTTCACGGCCAGACAACTGAAAAAAAGGTAAATCATCTCATAATAACTGAGATACAATACACTAATATTCACTATATATCTGCAGCTACAAACTCAACTGATATCTAGTTAATCATTGCTAAAGGTATCATCATACAACATAAGATATATGTTATATACTGTACATGCTGTGGTCCTGAGGGTCAGTTGGACTGTGATGTCCAAGACTTCTGGAAGGACAATTTGGAAGAGAGTGATAATGAATGTTTTTCTTCACCACGTCATCTTGTCCTGGTGGATAATGGCTGATGTGTTAAAAAAGAGCAAGGCTCACTGGTGACAAATGAAGCTGCTGGTGTAATTACCTATTTTTAGCTACAGGAGCAGAGCTATCTTGGTGAAAGTAAGGGGTAAATGTAGTACAAGTAGTCTAGGAGCAGTTAGTGAAAGTGGAAGGAGACAGTTTTGTAAAGATAAAAGCAAATGTTGGGGAAAAGGTAGGCTAGAGGAAGTATAAGAAATGACACTGAAGTATGGGGTACATATAAGATTGTACTGCTAGTATGCAGCAGCAGTTTTGGGTATAAGAAGGTGGGTGCAGATGGGAAGAGGAACAATAGATGAAATAATGATGTAAAGATGGTAAGGAAAAAAATCAGCTTATGAGAGGTTCTTGTAATGTAAAAATTAGAGATGGTAGGCAGAGTACGTATATAGAGAAGAAGAGGTTAGAATAATGTGGGGGTGTAATGGAACTCTTCATCAGCAAATTTTTGCTGAATGTAAGAAGTTATGGAGAGATCAAAAAGGTGAAGAAGACTGAAAAACAAATGGACTTACCAATTAAAAAAACGAAAGAGGGGAGATGTTAAATGGGAGGTGAAGGTACTGGAAAACTGGAGAGAACATTTTGATGAGTTAGTGAATGTTTGTGATGAAGGGGTCTGCCCTTACATACAAGCTAAAAGAAAGAAATGTTCTAAAACTAAAATAGAGGCGAGTAATTATCTTTTCAGAGTGATGCGATGGAAGTCAAAATGATAATGCTGGTGACAACCATTGAGGTTTGAGGGATTTACACGATGGAACATTGGTTAACAAAACAAATGGAGGTTTTTGATTTCTTAGGAATGTAAAAAATGGCCAAAGTAACTGCATACTGTATTTTTTTTTAACTCAACAACTGTCTCATGCTAAGGCAGGGTAACCCAAAGATGAAAACACATTCACTATCATTCACTCAACTGCCATCTTTCCAGAAGCATTCTGACATCACTATCAGACTAACCCCTGACTGCATTCATCCACACCCCTCCTCCAGAGTGCAGACACTGACTGCACTTGGACTGAAACCAAAAGTGTAGACAACCTGAATTAAGAAAATACAGGAGGGCCCCACTGATACAGCAGGCTAGGTTCTGGGCTACTGCTGTAAAGTGAAACATACTTTTTTCACTTTCAAATACATATAAAACCCTGTTAACATGTTCACACTATCATACAGTAAGTGTGCAATAGAGCTAGGCCTAAAAAAAATCATATACAGTACACACATTACTTTTATTTTATTAACACATAAGCCGTTTCCCACCAAGGTAGGGTGGCCCGAAAAAGAAAAACTTTCACTCCATCACTGTCTTGCCAGAGGCGTGCTTACACTACAATTATAAAACTGCAACATTAACACCCCTCCTTCAGAGTGTAGACACTGTACTTCCTATCTCCAGGACTCAAATCCGGCCTGCCGGTCTCCCTGAATCCCTTCATAAATATTACCCTTCTCACACTCCAACAGCATGTCAAGTTCTAAAAACCATTTGTCTCCATTTGCTCCTATCTAACAAGCTCACACATGCTTGCTGGAAGTCCAAGCCCCTCACACACAAAACCTCCTTCTCCCCTCCCTCCAATCTTTCGTGGGCTGACCTGTACCCCGCCTTCCCTCCACTACAGGTTTATACACCCTCGAAGTCATTCTATTTTGTTCCATCCTCTCTAGATGTCCGAACCACCTCAACAACTCCTCCTCAGCTTATAGTGAGTGGTGAGTATATTCTTGTAGGAAGTCTGAATAAATGAAGAATGGATATAACTGAAAACATTAGTTAAATACCAGAAAGCAGGGCCAGCTTGTACTCAGGGATGGGCAAGTTGAGAAATGTTTAGATCTATATAAAGTAAGAATTACAAGGGTAACAAATGCGCGCCGACACACAAAAAAAAAAAAAAAAAAAAAAAAAAAAAAAAAAAAAAAAAAAAAAAAAAAAAAAAAAAAAAAAAAAAAAAAAAAAAAAAAAAAAAAAAAAAAAAAAAAAAAAAAAAAAAAAAAAAAAAAAAAAAAAAAAAAAAAAAAAAAAAAAAAAAAAAAAAAAAAAAAAAAAAAAAAAAAAAAAAAAAAAAAAAAAAAAAAAAAAAAAAAAAAAAAAAAAAAAAAAAAAAAATTTTTTTTTTTTTTTTTTTTTTTTTTTTTTTTTTTTTTTTTTTTTTTTTTTTTTTTTTTTTTTTTTTTTTTTTTTTTCCGGAATGTATATCTAGATCGAGACAGAACGCAGGAAGAAAGGGAGGCCCGGAGGGAGAAGATAAGAAGGAGAAGAGAGGAGGGAGGGAGACAGTGAGATACGGAGGACACCCAGCCCAAGCAGGACAAACACACACACTGGAAATACCCTCAGCGGGCCTCATATCACAAACAACCCACGACCCATACACTCTAGCACCACACCCACTTATCAGGCCCCTGTCCCCACCCTAGCAAATGAAAACCCACCGTCACAGTTACCCCCACCCCCACCTCAAGCTGCACCCCACCTGCCCATACCCCAACCATACAATCACCCCACCCATGCTGCAACCCCTGCGGGCACCCTGCCCACACCCCATCCCACCAAGATCTCCCCAGGGCCACAGTATTGGAAACAAGGTTGAAGGTTTGGTACACAAATGCGGATGGAATTACGAATAAGTATGAAGAGTGGAATGAAAGAATAGATGAGGCATCCCCAGACATCATAGCGGTCACAGAAACTAAACTAAATGAGACAGTAACAGATGCAATCTTCCCACAGGGATATCAGATCCTGAGGAAAGATAGAGGAGCAGGGGGTGGAGGGTCGCACTGCTTGTAAGGCACCGTTGGAGATTCGAGGAAATGGTAGGAGTGGAGGGGGGTAGAGAACGGGATTTCATAGTAGGTACCATCCAGTCTGGGGAGCATAAGATAATCATTGCAGTGATGTATAACCCACCACAGAACTGCAGGAGGCCAGGAGAAGAATACGATGAGAACAACAGAGCGATGGTGGACAGCCTGGCGGAGGTGGCAAGAAAAGCACACATGAGCAGAGCGAAGCTACTGGTCATGGGAGATTTCAACCACAGGGAGATCGACTGGGAGAACCATGAACCACGTGGGGGTCCAGAAACTTGGAGAGCCAAGATGATGGACGTGGTACTGGAAAACCTGATGCACCAACATGTCAGGGACACGACCAGAGAGAGAGGAGAAGATGAACCAGCAAGACTGGACCTTGTATTCACCCTGAACAGCTCAGATATTTTAGACATAACGCACGAGAGCCCCCTGGGAGCCAGTGACCATATGGTGCTTAGCTTTGAGTACATTGTAGAGCTACAGGTGGAGAGGGGAAACAGTACTGATAGAGACAAACCAGACTTCAAAAGAGGAAACTACATGGGCATGAGGAATTTCCTGCAGGACATTCAGTGGGAAAGGGAAATGGAAGGACTGACAATAAATGAAATGATGGAATACGTAGGGGCAAAGTACAAGGAGGCAGAGGAACGGTTTATACCCAGAGGCAAAGGATTAAATGGGAAGGCCAGAAAGAGCCCCTGGTTTACCCAAAGGTGCAGGGAGGCAAAGACTCAGAGTATCAGAGAATGGAAACGGTACAGAAGGCAAAGAACCCAAGTAAACAAAGAGATTAGTAGAAGAGCTAGAAATGAGTATGCACAAGTACGGAGGGAGGCCCAGAAACAGTACGAAAACGACATAGCATCGAAAGTTAAGTCCGACCCGAAACTGATGTTCAGTCACATCAGAAGGAAGACAACAGTCAAGGACCAGGTGATAAGGCTGAGGAGATAAGATGGGGAACTCACAAGTAATGATCAAGAGGTATGTGAGGAGCTCAACTTGAGGTTTAAGGAAGTATTCACAATGGAGGAAGGAAGGCAGCTGGGTAGACAGGACATGGTTCGTCACCAACAAGGGATGTACCAAGTGCTAGAGGGCATACACACAACTGAGGAGGAAGTGAAGCAGTTACTCAGTGACCTCAATACCTCAAAGGCGATGGGTCCGGACAATATCTCCCCGTGGGTTCTTCGGGAAGGAGCTGAGGTACTGAGTGTGCCACTTACCATAATATTCAACACATCCCTTGAAACTGGGCAGCTACCTGAGGTATGGAAGAAGGCCAACGTAGTCCCCATTTTTAAAAAAGGAGACAGAAAAGAGGCACTAAACTATAGACCGGTGTCACTTACATGTATAGTGTGCAAAGTCCTGGAGAAAATCATCAGGAACACCTTGAGCGGAACAGGATAATAAACACCAGACAGCACGGATTCCGGGAAGGCAAATCCTGTGTAACAAACCTCCTAGAGTTCTATGATAAAGTAACAGAGGTAAGGCAGGAGAGAGAAGGGTGGGTTGATTGCATTTTCCTGGACTGCAGGAAGGCCTTCGACACAGTTCCTCACATGAGATTAGTAAAGAAGTTGGAAGAACAAGCAGGTATAACAGGAAGGGCACTGGAATGGATCAGGGAATACCTCAAAGGGAGGCAACAACGGGTCATGGTGCGTGGTGAGGTATCACAGTGGGCGCCTGTGATGAGCGGTGTACCGCAGGGGTCAGTCCTAGGACCAGTGTTATTCCTGGTATATGTAAATGACATGACGGACGGGATAGACTCAGAAGTGTCTCTATTCGCGGATGATGTGAAAATAATGAGGAGAATCACATCGGAAGAGGACCAGGCAGGGCTGCAAACAGACCTGGACAAGCTCGACATCTGGTCTAGCAGTTGGCTTCTCGAATTCAATCCCTCCAAATGGAAAGTCATGAGGATCGGAGAAGGGCAAAGAAGACCGCTGACAGAGTACAAGCTAGGCGGACAAAGGCTACAAACCTCGGCAAAGGAGAAAGACCTTGGAGTGAGTATAACGGCAAGCAAGTCTCCGGAGGCACACATCAACCAGATAACTGCGGCAGCATATGGGCGTCTGGCAAACCTTAGATTAGCGTTCCGTTACCTTAACAAGGAATCGTTCAAGACACTGTATACCGTATACGTCAGGCCCATACTAGAATATGCAGCACCAGTCTGGAACCCACACCTGGTCAAGCACGTAAGGAAACTAGAGAAAGTGCAAAGGTTTGCGACAAGGTTAGTTCCACAACTCAGGGGTCTGTCTTATGAAGAAAGATTGAGGGAAATAGGACTAACAACACTGGAGGAAAGAAGGGTCAGAGGAGACATGATAACGACATACAAAATACTGCGGGGAATTGACAAGGTAGATAGTGACAGGTTGTTTCAGAGAGGGAACACAGAAACAAGGGGACACAACTGGAAGCTGAAGACTCAGATGAGTCAAAGGGATGTCAGGAAACATTTCTTCAGCCACAGAGTAGTCAGGAAGTGGAATGGACTAGAGAAAGATATAGTGGAGGCAGGAAACATACATAGTTTTAAGACAAGGTATGATAAAGCTCATGGAGCAGGGAGAGCAGAGACCCAGTAGCAGAAAGCGAAGAGGCGGGGCCAGGAGCTGAGTCTCGACCCCTGCAACCACAATTAGGTGAATTAGGTGAGTACACACTAGTGAACACCTTGCTGCTATATGAACTTTATGTTGATATATTACATTATAATGCAACAACCAACACCAGACTTCAGTTGCAGATTAATTTAATCTTATTTAAACAAGTGTGTGTGTAATTAACACAGTACACTCACCCCAAAGTCTTTGCCTGAGTGGAAGTCCTTCTTCTTCTTTTCTGAATCTTTTCTCTCTAGATCTTCCTTCTCTTTTAGCTTCCTCTTTTTCCATGCTAAGAATGTCTCTAGGGTTACTCTTGTTGTATTGTGCCCCAAAGCAGCTCGCTCGCGTTCCACAAGGTCTTCTAGACTAATTTCTTCCTTTTGCTTATCCATTTTCTTGCGATCCTGTAAATAAAAATATTAAGCCTTTGTTAGTTTCCCAAATTCTTCCATTATTACTAAGATTGCATGATTCTACTGGAATTACAATTAATCAATTACTAATTTTTTTAACACACCAGCCATCTTCCAAGGTAGGGTGAACTGAAAAAGAAGAAATGCTTTTACCATCACTCCATCAGTCTTGCCAGAGGTGAACCGACATTACAGCTAGTATGTCCCTCCAAACTGCAATATCCCCACCCATCCTTCAGAGTGCAGGCACTATACTTCCCACCTCCAAGACTCAAGTCTGGATAACCTATTTCCCTGAATCCCTTCATAAACGTTGCCTTGCTCATAAACCAACAGCATGTCGAGTCATAAAACCCACTTGCCTCCATTCACTCCTATCTAACATGCTCATGCATGCCCATTGGATGTCCAAGCCCCTTGCATACAAAACCTCCTTATCACCTCCCTTCAATCGTTCTTAGGATAATCCCTACCCCTCCTTCCTTGTACTCCAGATTTATACACTCTAGAAGTCATCTTATTTTGCTCCATCCTCTCTAAATGTCTACCTGGAGTCTACCTGGAGGGTGTTCCAGGGGTCAACACCCCAGTGGCCCAGTCTTTGACTCAGCCACCTCACAAACCCTTCCCCAACCCTCTGGATAATACTTTTATTAACCCCGCACCTCCACCTAATCTCTAAACTATGAATTCTCTGCATAATATTTACACCACACATTGCCCCCAAACACGACATTTCCACTGCATTCAACCTCCTCCTACTATAATGTTTGGATAATTTTAATTAGGCATAGACAAATATAAAACAAGAAATGGGAGATATGAACAATTTACAGTCTACAACAAGAATTAAGAGAACCAGGCAAAATAAAAACATACAAAATAATATGACTGCTCCAACTCCTACCTCTCAAAATCTCCACACCTATCTTGTGCAGTCCTTTTTTCTGAATGATAAAAAACATCTCAGTAACCTCCTGTTCACAGAATTATTCCATCCTCTAAATACTTCACTTAATATTCTTTGCATAAGATTCACACCAAATATGATCTTAAACAACATATTTCCATTGCTCTCAGCCTCTGCCTTGCTGCAACAAAGTTCTAGCATGCTTCACACTCATACTAAAGTGCTTGTATAATGCTCTGATACACCCTCATTTTATATATTCCTCACCACCATAGGTACTTTTCCCCTCCCCTCTTGCATATTATAATGCATGATTCTCCCAATCTTTCATAGACCCATCTGCCAACCCATCCTCTACCAAATGTGTAAATACATTTACTTTCTCCAGTTCTTTCCTCTAATTCTTCATTACCTGGAGTTTACCTGGAGAGGGTTTCGGGGATCAACACCCCCGCAGCTCGGTTTGAGACCAGGGCTCATGGTGGAGTAGGGTCTGATCAACCAGGCTGTTACTGCCGGCCGCACGCAAACTGACGTATGAACCACAGCCCAGTTGGTCAGGTACTGACTTTAGGTGCCTGTCCAGTGCCTTCTTGAAGATAGCCAGGGGTCTATTGGTAATCCCCCTAATGTATGCTGGGAGGCAGTTGAACAGTCATAGGGAGTGATTTTCGTGTGCAGGTTTGGTACCAATCCCTCCAGGACCTTCCAAGTGTATATTATCATGTACAGTGGACCCTCGCTATTCGAACACTCCAAAACTCACCCTCATTCCAGAATGCTGTTCAAGTGCTGTTACCAAACGAATTTATTCCCATAAGGAATGATGTAAATTAGACTAGTCCATTTCAGACCCCAAAAATACACTTATAAAAGCACTTACAATAATAAACTTACATAAAAGGGCGAGTTTTGGAGTGTTCGAATAGCGAGGGTCCACTGTATCTCTCTCGCCTGCGTTTCAGGGAATACAGATCAAGGATCTTCAACCGTTCCCAGTAATTTAGGTGCTTTATCGCACTTGTGTGTGCTGTGAAAGTTCTTTGTACACTCTCCAGGTCTTCAATGTCGCCAGCCTTGAAGGGGGCCGTTAGTGTACATCAGTATTCCAGCCTAGAGAGAACAAGTGATTTGAAGAGTGTCATCATGGGCTTGGTGTCCCTAGTTTTGAAGGTTCTCATTATCCATCCTATCATTTTCCTAGCCGATGAGGTAGATACATTGTTGTGGTCTTTAAAGGCGAGATCCTCTGACATTATTACTTCCAAGTCCTTCACATTTCTTTTTCGCTCTATTGTATGGTTGGAATTTGTCGTAAACCTTGATACATTTTTTATTTCCTCAAGTTTTCCACATCTGAGTAGTTGAAATTTCTCCTCGTTGAACTTCATATTGTTTTGAGTGGCCCTTTGAAAATTTGGTTGATGTCCGCTTGGAGTTTTGCAGTGTCTTCAATGGAGGTCACTGCCATGGCAATCCAGGTGTCATCCGCAAAGGAAGACACGGAGCTATGGCTTACATCTCTGTCTATGTGAGAAATGAGGATGAGGAATAGAATGGGAGCGAGCACTGTGCCTCGAGGAACAGAACTTTTCACCGTGGCTGCCTGGGACTTTACTCTGTTTACTATTACTCTTTGTGTTCTATTTGTCAGGAAGTTATAGACCCATCTACCAACTTTTCCTGTTACTGTATTCCATTATCACACATTTTGTGTGCTATTACGCCATGGTCACACTTGTCGAAAGCTTTTGCAAAGTCTGTGTATACTACATCTGTATTTTGTTTATCCTCAACAGCATCCAGGACCATGTCATAGTGGTCCAGAAGCTGGGACAGGCAGGAGCGACCTGCTCTAAACCCATGTTGCCCTGGGTTGTGTAATTGATGGGTATCTAGGTGGTTGGCGATCCTGCTTCTTAGAACCCTCTCAAAGATTTTTATGATATGGGATGTTAGTGCTATCGATCTGTAGTTCTTTGCAATTGCTTTACTGCCACCCTTGTGGAGTGGGGCAATGTCTCTTGTTTTTAGTGTGTGTGGGATGACCCCCGTGTCCATGCTCCCTCTCTATAGAATGCTGAAGGCACGCGATAGGGGTTTCTTGCAATTCTTGATGAACACGGAGTTCCATGAGTCTGGCCTGGGGCAGAGTGCATAGGCATGTCATTTATTGCCTTTTCAAAGTCTTGTGGAGTTAAAATAATATCTGCGATTTTTGAGATGACCAAATTTTGCGTTTCATACATAAAGAATTCATTTGGATTGTCGACCCTTAGTCTGGGCAGCGGCTTGCTGAACACTGAGTCATATTGGGACTTTAATATCTCACTCATTTCTTGGCTGTCATCTGTGTATGTCCCATCTCGCCTAAGCAGAGGCCCAATACTGGATGTTGTTTTTCCCTTAGATTTAGCATAAGAGAAGAAGTATTTTTTTTTTTCAATTTCCTTTATGGCTTTTAGTTCTTCCTGTGATTCTTGTCTCCTGTAAGATTCCTTCAGTTTAAGTTTGATATTTGCACAGATCTCTTGCTTACTTAAATTGTATTGTGCTTTCCTGTGTTCACTGTATGTTTCTTTTAACACCTCAAACTTCCACCAGCTTTTGCATCTTCACTTTCAAATTCCCCATAAGCCCTAAGTCATCAGAAAACAAAAAGAAGAAAATTATGACAACTCTCACTTTAAACCAGTCCGTATATAACTTTTAAGAACACACCTCCCTCAACACTAAACACAAGTATTCACTTCAACAAACCCATCCATAACCGTTTTAACCCACGGTGAGAAAAAAAAAAAAAAGACTAACATCCATATTACTGTAAAATATACTCCTATCTTACAAACCCTAACCATATGAATTTAGTACTTCACATAAATATAATAGTACATACCCTAGCCAGAGCTTCACTTTCCTTGAAACTTTTTACAGCTTCTACATCAATTCCACATGTTTGTAACACCTGCCCTACTGCTTCTTTATCAACCCTATGATATTGCAACAACCAGCTTTATATTCACATGTAAGTACTGCCCATTTATATATTTTTTTTTTTAACAAGTCGGCCGTCTCCCACCGAGGCAGGGTGACCCAAAAAGAAAGAAAATCCCCAAAAAGAAAATACTTTCATCATCATTCAACACTTTTACCACACTCATACATAATCACTGTCTTTGCAGAGGAGCTCAGATACGACAGCTGAGAAAAGTCCCTCCCAGCTGTCACTATCTCAGACCCTCCTTTAAAGTGCAGGCATTGTACTTCCCATTTTCAGGACTCAAGTCCAACTAAATCAATTAACTGGTTTCCTGAATCCCTTCACAAAATGTTACCCTGCTCACACTCCAACAGATCGTCATGTCCCAAAACCATTCGTCTCCATTCACTCCTATCTAACACGCTCACACATGCTTGCTGGAAGTCCAAGCCCTCGCCCACAAAACCTCCTTTACCCCTTCCCTCCAACCTTTTCTAGGACGACCCTACCCCGCCTTCCTTCCCTACAGATTTATATGCTCTCCAAGTCATTCTACTTTGATCCATTCTCTCTAAATGACCAAACCACCTCAACAACCCCTCTTCAGCCCTCTGACTAATACTTTTAGTAACTCCACACCTCCTCCTAATTTCCACATTCCGAATTTTCTGCATAATATTTACACCACACATTGCCCTTAGACAGGACATCTCCACTGCCTCCAGCCTCCTCCTCGCTGCAGCATTTGCAACCCATGCTTCACACCCATATAAGAGTGTTGGTACCACTATACTTTCGTACATTCCCTTCTTTGCCTCCATGGATAACGTTTTTTGTCTCCACAGATACCTCAATGCACCACTCACCTTTTTTCCTTCATCAATTCTAGGGTTAACCTCATCCTTCATAAACCCATCCGCTGACACGTCAACTCCCAAATATCTGAAAACATTTACAGTGGACCCTCGGTTAACGAATACCCCGGAAATCGTGCAATTATGTAAGTATAATTTTGTAAGTTCTTGTGGAAGTGTAGTTTTGGGGGTCTGAAATAGACTAACCTACATGACATTATTTCTTAAGGACGTAAATTCGTTCGGTAATGGCACTTGAGCAGGCTTCTGCAATGAATTTTTTTCGTTAACCGAGGGTCCACTGTACTTCTTCCATAATCCCTCTCTCCAATGTGATATCCAATTTTTCTTTATTTAAATCGTTTGATACCCTCATCACCTTACTCTTATCTATGTTCACTTTTAACTTTCTACCTTTACACACTCTCCCAAACTCGTCCACTAACCTTTGCAACTTTTCTTTAGAATCTCCCATAAGCACAGTATCATCAGCAAAAAGTAACTGTGTCAACTCCCATTTTGCATTTAATTCTCCATAATTTAATCCACCCCTCTCCCCAACACCCTAGCATTTACTTCTTTTACAACCCCATCTATAAATATATTAAACAACCATGGTGACATTACACATCCCTGTCTAAGACCTACTTTTACCGGAAGTAATCTCCCTCTCTCCTACACACCCTAACCTGAGCCTCACTATCCTCATAAAAACTCTTTACAGCCTTCAGTAACTTACTACCTATTCCATACACTTGCAACATTTGCCACATTGCTCCCCTATCCACTCTATCATATGCCTTTTCTAAATCCATAAATGCAATAAAACTTCTCTACCTTTATCTAAATACTGTTCACATATATGCTTCACTGTAAACACTTGATCTACACATCCCCTACCCACTCTAAAGCCTCCTTGCTCATCTGCAATCCTACTCTCTGTCTTACCTCTAATTCTTTCAATAATAACCCTGCCATACACTTTACCTGGTATACTCAGTAAACTTATTCCCCTATAATTTTTACACTCTCTTTATCCCCTTCCTTTATATAAAGGAACTATACATGCTCTCTGCCAATCCCTAGGTACCTTCCCTCTTTCATACATTTATTAAACAAAAATACCAACCACTCCAGCACTATATCCCCCTGCTTTTAACATTTCTGTCATGATTCCGTCAATTCCAGCTGCTTTACCCCTTTCATTCTACGTAATGCCTCACGCACCTCCCCCACACTCACATCCTGCTCTTCTTCACTCCTAAACGATGTTGTACCTCCCTAGCCAGTACATGAAATTACCTCCTCCCTTTTTCATCGACATTTAAAAGTTCCTCAAAATATTCCCGCCATCTACCCAATACCTCCAGCTCCCCATCTACTAACTCCCTACTCTGTTTTTAACTGACAAATCCATTCGTTCCCTAGGCTTTCTTACCTTGTTTATCTCACTCC
>WNWK01008262.1:37065-63992 GCA_009830355.1 Cherax destructor | reverse complement strand
ATAATGCTCTGATACACCCTCATTTTATATATTCCTCACCACCATAGGTATTTTTCCCCCTCCTCTTGCATATTATAATGCATGATTCTCCCAATCTTTCATAGACCCATCTGCCAACCCATCCTCTACCAAATGTGTAAATACATTTACTTTCTCCAGTTCTTTCCCCCTAATTCTTCATTACCGGGAGTTTACCTGGAGAGGGTTTCGGGATCAACACCCCGCAGCTCGGTTTGAGACCAGGGCTCATGGTGGAGTAGGGTCTGATCAACCAGGCTGTTACTGCCGGCCGCACGCAAACTGACGTATGAACCACAGCCCAGTTGGTCAGGTACTGACTTTAGGTGCCTGTCCAGTGCCTTCTTGAAGATAGCCCAGGGGTCTATTGGTAATCCCCTAATGTATGCTGGGAGGCAGTTGAACAGTCATAGGGAGTGATTTTGTTGCAGGTTTGGTACAATCCTCCAGGACCTTCCAAGTGTATATTATCATGTACAGTGGACCTCGCTATTCGAACACTCCAAAACTCACCCTCATTCCAGAATGCTGTTCAAGTGCTGTTACCAAACGAATTTATTCCCATAAGGAATGATGTAAATTAGACTAGTCCATTTCAGACCCCAAAAATACACTTATAAAAGCACTTACAATAATAAACTTACATAAAAGGGCGAGTTTTGGAGTGTTCAATAGCGAGGTCCACTGTATCTCTCGCCTGCGTTTCAGGGAATACAGATCAAGGATCTTCAACCGTTCCCAGTAATTTAGGTGCTTTATCGCACTTGTGTGTGCTGTGAAAGTTCTTTGTACACTCTCCAGGTCTTCAATGTCGCCAGCCTTGAAGGGGGCCGTTAGTGTACATCAGTATTCCAGCCTAGAGAGAACAAGTGATTTGAAGAGTGTCATCATGGGCTTGTGTCCCTAGTTTTGAAGGTTCTCATTATCCATCCTATCATTTTCCTAGCCGATGAGGTAGATACATTGTTGTGGTCTTTAAAGGCGAGATCCTCTGACATTATTACTTCCAAGTCCTTCACATTTTTTTTTCGCTCTATTGTATGGTTGGAATTTGTCGTAAACCTTGATACATTTTTATTTCCTCAAGTTTTCCACATCTGAGTAGTTGAAATTTCTCCTCGTTGAACTTCATATTGTTTTGAGTGGCCCTTTGAAAATTTGGTTGATGTCCGCTTGGAGTTTTGCAGTGTCTTCAATGGAGGTCACTGCCATGGCAATCCAGGTGTCATCCGCAAAGGAAGACACGGAGCTATGGCTTACATCTCTGTCTATGTGGAAATGAGGATGAGGAATAGAATGGGAGCGAGCACTGTGCCTCGAGGAACAGAACTTTCACCGTGGCTGCCTGGGACTTTACTCTGTTTACTATTACTCTTTGTGTTCTATTTGTCAGGAAGTTATAGACCCATCTACCAACTTTTCCTGTTACTGTATTCCATTATCACACATTTTGTGTGCTATTACGCCATGGTCACACTTGTCAAAAGCTTTTGCAAAGTCTGTGTATACTACATCTGTATTTTGTTTATCCTCAACAGCATCCAGGACCATGTCATAGTGGTCCAGAAGCTGGGACAGGCAGGAGCGACCTGCTCTAAACCCATGTTGCCCTGGGTTGTGTAATTGATGGGTATCTAGGTGGTTGGCGATCCTGCTTCTTAGAACCCTCTCAAAGATTTTTATGATATGGGATGTTAGTGCTTCGATCTGTAGTTCTTTGCAATTGCTTTATGCCACCCTTGTGGAGTGGGGCAATGTCTCTTGTTTTAGTGTGTGTGGGATGACCCCGTGTCCATGCTCCCTCTCTATAGAATGCTGAAGGCACGCGATAGGGGTTTCTTGCAATTCTTGATGAACACGGAGTTCCATGAGTCTGGCCTGGGGCAGAGTGCATAGGCATGTCATTTATTGCCTTTTCAAAGTCTTGTGGAGTTAAAATAATATCTGCGATTTTGAGATGACCAAATTTTGCGTTTCATACATAAAGAATTCATTTGGATTGTCGACCCTTAGTCTGGGCAGCGGCTTGCTGAACACTGAGTCATATTGGGACTTTAATATCTCACTCATTTCTTGGCTGTCATCTGTGTATGTCCCATCTCGCCTAAGCAGAGGCCCAATACTGGATGTTGTTTTCCTTAGATTTAGCATAAGAGAAGAAGTATTTTTTTTCAATTTCCTTTATGGCTTTTAGTTCTTCCTGTGATTCTTGTCTCCTGTAAGATTCCTTCAGTTTAAGTTTGATATTTGCACAGATCTCTTGCTTACTTAAATTGTATTGTGCTTCCTGTGTTCACTGTATGTTTCTTTTAACACCTCAAACTTCCACCAGCTTTTGCATCTTCACTTTCAAATTCCCATAAGCCCTAAGTCATCAGAAACAAAAAGAAGAAAATTATGACAACTCTCACTTTAAACCAGTCCGTATATAACTTTTAAGAACACACCTCCTCAACACTAAACACAAGTATTCACTTCAACAAACCCATCCATAACCGTTTTAACCCACGGTGAGAAAAAAAAAAAGACTAACATCCATATTACTGTAAAATATACTCCTATCTTACAAACCTAACCATATGAATTTAGTACTTCACATAAATATAATAGTACATACCCTAGCCAGAGCTTCACTTTCCTTGAAACTTTTTACAGCTTCTACATCAATTCCACATGTTTGTAACACCTGCCCTACTGCTTCTTTATCAACCCTATGATATTGCAACAACCAGCTTTATATTCACATGTAAGTACTGCCCATTTATATATTTTTTTTTTTAACAAGTCGGCCGTCTCCCACCGAGGCAGGGTGACCCAAAAAGAAAGAAAATCCCCAAAAAGAAAATACTTTCATCATCATTCAACACTTTTACCACACTCATACATAATCACTGTCTTTGCAGAGGAGTCGATACGACAGCTGAGAAAAGTCCCTCCCAGCTGTCACTATCTCAGACCCCTCCTTTAAAGTGCAGGCATTGTACTTCCCATTTTCAGGACTCAAGTCCAACTAAATCAATTAACTGGTTTCCCTGAATCCCTTCACAAAATGTTACCCTGCTCACACTCCAACAGATCGTCATGTCCCAAAAACCATTCGTCTCCATTCACTCCTATCTAACACGCTCACACATGCTTGCTGGAAGTCCAAGCCCTCGCCCACAAAACCTCCTTTCCCCTTCCCTCCAACCTTTTCTAGGACGACCCCTACCCCGCCTTCCTTCCCCTACAGATTTATATGCTCTCCAAGTCATTCTACTTTGATCCATTCTCTCTAAATGACCAAACCACCTCAACAACCCCCTTCAGCCCTCTGACTAATCTTTTAGTAACTCCACACCTCCTCCTAATTTCCACATTCCGAATTTTCTGCATAATATTTACACCACACATTGCCCTTAGACAGGACATCTCCACTGCCTCCAGCCTCCTCCTCGCTGCAGCATTTGCAACCCATGCTTCACACCCATATAAGAGTGTTGGTACCACTATACTTTCGTCATTCCCTTCTTTGCCTCCATGGATAACGTTTTTGTCTCCACAGATACCTCAATGCACCACTCACCTTTTTCCTTCATCAATTCTAGGGTTAACCTCATCCTTCATAAACCCATCCGCTGACACGTCAACTCCCAAATATCTGAAAACATTTACAGTGGACCCTCGGTTAACAATACCCCGGAAATCGTGCAATTATGTAAGTATAATTTTGTAAGTTCTTGTGGAAGTGTAGTTTTGGGGGTCTGAAATAGACTAACCTACATGACATTATTTCTTAAGGACGTAAATTCGTTCGGTAATGGCATTTGAGCAGGCTTCTGCAATGAATTTTCGTTAACCGAGGTCCACTGTACTTCTTCCATAATCCCTCTCCAATGTGATATCCAATTTTTCTTTATTTAAATCGTTTGATACCCTCATCACCTTACTCTTATCTATGTTCACTTTTAACTTTCTACCTTTACACACTCTCCCAAACTCGTCCACTAACCTTTGCAACTTTTCTTTAGAATCTCCCATAAGCACAGTATCATCAGCAAAAAGTAACTGTGTCAACTCCCATTTTGCATTTAATTCTCCATAATTTAATCCCACCCCTCTCCCCAACACCCTAGCATTTACTTCTTTACAACCCCATCTATAAATATATTAAACAACCATGGTGACATTACACATCCCTGTCTAAGACCTACTTTTACCGGAAGTAATCTCCTCTCTCCTACACACCCTAACCTGAGCCTCACTATCCTCATAAAACTCTTTACAGCCTTCAGTAACTTACTACCTATTCCATACACTTGCAACATTTGCCACATTGCTCCCCTATCCACTCTATCATATGCCTTTTCTAAATCCATAAATGCAATAAAAACTTCTCTACCTTTATCTAAATACTGTTCACATATATGCTTCACTGTAAACACTTGATCTACACATCCCCTACCCACTCTAAAGCCTCCTTGCTCATCTGCAATCCTACTCTCTGTCTTACCTCTAATTCTTTCAATAATAACCCTGCCATACACTTTACCTGGTATACTCAGTAAACTTATTCCCTATAATTTTTACACTCTCTTTTATCCCCCTTCCCTTTATATAAAGGAACTATACATGCTCTCTGCCAATCCCTAGGTACCTTCCCTCTTTCATACATTTATTAAACAAAAATACCAACCACTCCAGCACTATATCCCCCTGCTTTTAACATTTCTGTCATGATTCCGTCAATTCCAGCTGCTTTACCCCTTTCATTCTACGTAATGCCTCACGCACCTCCCCACACTCACATCCTGCTCTTCTTCACTCCTAAACGATGTTGTACCTCCCTAGCCAGTACATGAAATTACCTCCTCCCTTTTTCATCGACATTTAAAAGTTCCTCAAAATATTCCCGCCATCTACCCAATACCTCCAGCTCCCATCTACTAACTCCCTACTCTGTTTTTAACTGACAAATCCATTCGTTCCTAGGCTTTCTTACCTTGTTTATCTCACTCCAAAATTTTTCTTGTTTTCAGCAAAATTTCTTGACAGAGCCTCTCCCATTCTTTCATCCGCTCTTCTTTTGCACTCTCTCACCACTCTCTTCACCTTTCTTTTACTCTCCACATACTCTGCTGCTCTTCTATTAACACTTCTGATTTGACATTCTAATACTGCATTTTTAAAACTATCCCAACTCTCTTCAACCCCCCTACTCCTACTTGCACTAGCCCACCTTTCTGCCAATAGTTGCTTATATCTCACCCTAACTTCCTCCTCCCTTAGTTTATACACTTTTACCTCTCTCTTACTTGCTGTTGCCATTTTCTTTTGTCCCATCTACCTTTTACTCTAACTGTAGCTACAACCAAATAATGATCTGATATATCCGTTGCCCCTCTATAAACATGTATATCCTGAAGCCTACTCATCAACCTTTTATCCACCAATACATAATCCAACAAACTACTTTCCTTACGTGCTATATCATACCTTGTATATTTATTTATCCTCTTTTCATAAAATATGTATTACTTATTACCAAACCTCTTTCTACACATAGCTCAATTAATGGTTCCCCATTTACATTTACCCTGGCACCCCAAATTTACCTACTACTCCCTCCACAACATTTTTACCCACTTTAGCATTAAGATCCCCAACCACAATTACTCTCTCACTTGGTTCAAAACTCCCCACACACTCACTCAACATTTCCCAAAATCTCTCTCTCCTCTACACTTCTCTCTTCTCCAGGTGCATAAACACTTACTATAACCCACTTTTCACATCCAACCTTTATTTTACTCCACATAATCCTTGAATTTATACATTTATATTCCTTCTTTACCTGCCATAACTGATTATTCAACATTATTGCCACTCCTTCTTTAGCTCTAACTCTATTTGAAACCCTGATCTAATCCGTGTATTTCTCCCCACTGAAACTCTCCTACCCCTTCAGCTTTGTCTCACTTAAAGCCAGGACATCCAGCTTCTTTTCATTCATAACATCTACAATCATCTCTTTGTTATCATTCGCACAACATCCACGCACATTCAAACATCCCACTTTGATGGTTTTCTTCTTCTTCTTTTTAGTAAGCTATACAGGAAAAGGGGTTACTAGCCCATTGTTCCCGGCATTTTAGTTGACTTTTACAACACGCATGGCTTACGGAGGAAAGATTCTTATTCCACTTCCCCATGGATATGAAAGGGAAAAGCAATAAGAACAAGAACTATTAAGATAAAATCAAAGAAAACTCAGATGAGTGTGTATACATAAACGTGTACATGTTTGCGTAGTGTGACCTAAGTGTAAGTAGAAGTAGCAAGACGTACCTGAAATCTTGCATGTTTATGAGACAGAAAAAAGACACCAGCAATCCTACCATCATGTAAAACAGTTTCAGGTTTCTGTTTCACAGTCACCTGGCAGGATGGTAGTACCTCCCTGGGTGGTTGCTGTCTACCAACCTATCTTCTTCTTTCAACACGTCGGCCGTTTCCCACCGAAGCGGGGTGGCCCAAAATGAAAAACGAAAGTTTTCCCTTTTACATTTAGTAATATATACAGGAGAAAGGGTTACTAGCCCCTTGCTCCCGGCATTTTAGTCGCCTCTTACGACACGCATGGCTTACGGAGGAAGAATTCTGTTCCACTTCCCCATGGAGATAAGAGGAAATAAGAACAAGAACTAGTAAGAAAATAGAAGAAAACCCAGAGGGGTGTGTATATATATATGCTTGTACATGAATGTGTAGTGTGACCTAAGTGTAAGTAGAAGTAGCAAGATGTACCTGAAATCTTGCATGTTTATGAGACAGAAAAAAGACACCAGCAATCCTACCATCATGTAAAACAATTACAGGCTTTCGTTTTACACTCACTTGGCAGGACGGTAGTACCTCCCTGGGTGGTTGCTGTCTACCAACCTACTACCTATAAACACAAATCCTCGATCCCCTCCCCTTCCTAAGTCCACCTTTTTTCTCTGCAAGTCTGTTTTTTCTTGTTCCCTTAACTCTTCAGATAGCAATTCTTTCTACATGGATGCCGTCTACTAACTTACTACCATATGTATATTTCATAAAACATGATTACCAATTTATTTAATGTCTTTCCTAGAACTACATACACTTCTGAATGATCAGACGACAGAATCTGAGCAATTAAAATTAAATATGGCTAGCTTACCTTCTTTAGTACAAAGCCTGGGGGTAAGGCGTGGCGATAAATGCATGCTCCTCCATTTGGACAATCCCAAAACCAACCATATTTGCCACTTTCCACAGCATCCAAAAAATACTTGCAAACCTGAAAGAGACAAAAGCAAAACATTAATAATGCTGATCATTGCTAACTATTTAGACAATAGCAAAAAATAGTGTGCAGTTGCAGCTTTTAGATACTTCTCTTCATGGAAAACTATACTTAAGCACGTATTAAAAACAAAAGGATAATTCTTTCATAAATGCTCATACATATACTATTTATATACGTAGTTTTAAAGATGTTCCAGGATGAGTTATCTTTCCATAATGTACATGAGTATGATAGCATTTTATTTGTCAAAAAGTCCTACCTAGGATATATATGTGACAGGTTTGAAGTGTTTCTACACTCGCAGCTCTGCCTAGTGCCAGGTTTCTCTTGTCATGAGATGGGGGAAAAAATCAGTGTGAATGATAAATTACAAAATCTCTTCCCTTCTCTATGGAACAAGGACTTGCATATACAGTAAACCATCTACAGTGGACCCCCGAGTTTCGTAAAAACTTCACTCCTGAAGTCTGCTCAAGTGCCATTACCGAACGAATTTACTCCCTTAAGGAAAAATTTCACGTAGGTTAGTCTATTTCAGACCCCCAAAAAATACACTTCCACAAGAACTTACAAAATTATACTTACATAATTGCACGATTTCCGGGGTATTCGTTAACCGAGGGTCCACTGTATTATCCAGTGATCAATTATTCAGCATCCATTATCCAGCAGTTGCTTTCTTTCCAGTGCAATGTAAAATTCGCCAATTGCTGAAAACTGCTACCTGTCCAAGTCATTGATCACAACATGGTCCACTAGAAGTTAAAATAGCCTATCTTCTTAATGCATTAGTGATTACCCCAGAGCACATAAAATAATTTTCTCACCTCTACAGCTTGTATCAACATTCTTGCCAACACAAATTTAAGTAATACCTAAAGAAATACAGCCAATTTTTTCACATGGGCTGTGAAAATGTTTCAAAGCATTTCTCAAACACATTCATTTGTTTGGAAACTGTTTGTTTGCGAGTGTGTATTATGTTCACAATTCTCTGGTGCAAAGCAATCATGAAATGTTGATTTGTTTTTGAGGGCCTCTTTTGTTTTTCCAGAGTGCAAAATCCCCCAACTGAAAATTAAGAATAGGATTGCATTCAAAATGTGGTCACTTGCTTCTTCACACCCAAATTTATTTTCTTATTTAAACTATTCCATATGAAAATAAATTTGAATACTATAAGAATGATATTTAAAGAAATCCAGTATAACCAAAACTAAAACTAAAATGCGAATTTTTTATTTTTTTAAATGCATCTTCCCCTCCAAAGGCAGTGCCAGATACTCAATGATTTACTGTATATAGTTTGTCCAGGTTATTATTAGACAGTGAATATCATTCCAGATATATACTGAGACTTGGGTAGTCAAGACATTTATATATCTGGTCAAAAATGCAAATTTTCAAAACTAGATCTGCTGATAAAATTTACATTTAGCTAGGTTACACCAGCTGGTGATGCAAACTCCCAGATGTATTTGTATCCTAGCAGAAGCGAGGCGGTAGCAATATCCAAGAGTCTGCTGATTTTGTTGGATGCACCAAAGACATGTGGCACTTCCTGCATGACAAAATGATGACAGATGGATTAACTGGTGCAAATCTTGTCTCAAGTCTTATTAAGTTCAATAAGGTTCTTTAAATTTTGTATTCGGACTACCAAAAGGCAGTGGACAATTCAGTTATACGTAGTCAACTCCTTCCATAAAGGCATATATGCCCTTGCCATCTTATCAGCTCTGAATCCATTATTCACTATGTATAGAGTACTACCTACAAGATGAGTATGAGATGCATAATACAGCTACCAGACTAACAAATATATTTCTCAGATCAAAATAAAATAATCCCCTTTTGTTTTTACATCAGCCATTTCCCACCAAGGTAGGGTGACCACTTTACTATGCAAGAAAGTGGGAGTAAAATTTGGTCAGTAATTTATAATGTAACCCTTGAGGAACAAATATATTCAGATGAGACAACCAAGCACTATTTTTCACGTTATTACTATATATATTATTACCTCACATACTAGTCATAAAACAGTTGCAATAGCAACGAAAGTTAACATTTCTTTCATATTAAACCCAAAAATATGATACTTGATAAAAAACAAAAAATATAATGATAACAATATTTTATGAAAAATGTACATCTGCTATGAAATACAATACTATATTCTAATCCGTAAAGAACAATTTATTAAATAGCATTTTGATGATGACTTGTTTCTGTATAGAATACTGAACTGCTATTTATATCAAATGCGAATGAAAAATAATGAAATTATGGGGAGTGAGAATATGCATACTTTAATGATGCATAAACACATATAGTTATTATTAGCTGTATGTTGAATACTGAGTCATTAAAATATAATAAAAGGAAATGGGTTGTATGAGTTAAATATATGTGGGTTCATGAAGATATTAAATCCAATTTTTAAATAAAAAATATAAATTATCCCTTGGAATGAAATACAATTTTTTAATAAAACTGGTGTGCAAAGAGCAAAATGTAATATCAAATAATGCTCTTTTTAATTACTTTAAAGGCAATTCAAAATCTAAGGTGGTAACCTATTCACTTACAATTTCTGTAGAGGGCTTAGACTTTTCCATTCCATGTTTTTTCTCCACAACATCTAAAAGTGTTGCCTCATCCCAATCTGCACTTGTTTCGTCCTTGTCTCTTACATCAACATAGGCACTACGTTTTTCACTCTGTAAAAATAAAAATTAATTTCAACATCTTTCGATTAACAATACTGTTACATATGAACTCAACCTTCAAGAATCATCATTAAGATTCTCGTGGGTGAAATATTTGAATAGCCAAGAGTGGCTGACTACTAATTAAAAAAAAAAGAAAAAAGAAAGAGAAGTCATGTAAATTTTTTTGTTTTTGTTTTCAACAAGTCAACCGTCTTCTTCATTATTTTAAACACAGAATGCTAATTATACTACTTACCTTGCGCTCCACATTGAGATCATGGGAGAATTTGCACTTAGAGCCTTTACCACATTGACCCTGCTTGAAGAATGCACACAGGACTGATTTTGGATCAGCACCTATTAGAAATAATATATGACATTACTGTACATGGAAACCTTATTAATAGTTTTTGTTTCTCAGAACTATATACATATTTATATACATAACAGGAAATACAATTAATATGGGGCCAGACATTCACACAAATCTGCTTGATAAGAAATACAATGTATATATGTGATCTATGTAAATTTAAGATCAAGCAAGCTATATCTGACCTCCCTGCCCATCATAATTCATTTTTATTTGTGGTTTGGAATTTCCTAAAATCAATGGTTTATGAAAGAGCAAGGATAAGGGATTCAACAGGTAAAGCATCTCAATACACGAAAGAAATGTTTCACTCAAAGAATCTCCTCCACAATATTATAGATGTCTGTTATCACTCCTGAATAAAGCTAAAACATCACTAAACTTTTCCCTAATAGTTTCAGAAAACTAATCTTCTATGAAGCACAAAATATAATTGAAATAAGATTTTTATTTATATTATTACATTCATGGGAAGGCATTTGCTTTAGTAAGTGGCAGAATAGTTGGCCTTGTCTCTCTGTAAAACACTAATAAAAGTTTAGCAAAGTAAAAATGGTTTCACACACATTGTTCTTATACAACATATTTGGCCACACTCTTGCTGCATCCTCCATGCTGCTGATCCACTGCATGCTTATTTTCAGTGATTGATGCATGCCTTTAATTTTGTTATTCATTTATTAAACTATCCAGTACTGCATCTACAAATTGGTCCTCTTACACACAAAATAATGTTTATATTTACTAACCTTTACCAGCAGTTTGCTGGACTGGTTTAAAAATGGCATTGATCTCAGCAAGCTCTTTCTTTTTATCATCCTTCTTTTTTACTTCCTTCTCAAGTTCCTTTGCACTCTTATTTCCTCCATGCTTTACTTGGTGCTGCACCTGCTGGATGAATTTCTGCTGCTTTGCTCCCTTCTTGTTCTTCAGACCAAATGTTTTATCCTATAAAGATAAACTAAATCTATAATAAAAAATAAAGAACTCTCTTACATTATTTTTTCATTCCACCTCTCTCTCAATCTTTCATTCATTTCTCCTTTCTCACTTTTTCAGCCATTCCTCCCCTGTCTTTCATTTAATCATTCCTCCTCCTCTCTCTCATCCATTCATTTCTCCTCCTCTCTCATTCTTTCATTCACTTCTTCTCTCTCTCATTCTTTCATTCATTCCTCCCATTCTTTCATTCACTTCTCTCTCATTCTTTCATTTATCCCTCCCTTCTCATTCTTTAATTCATTCATCCCGCCCTACCTCCCTCGCCAGTAGGCTTACCAATGTGTTCATTCTTATGTATATTTTGCCATTAGGCGAGTGATTTCTTGCATAGTTAACATTCATGTACCTATTATCGTAAGCTGATCCTCTTTATTTAATGTTCATGTAAATAACTAAATTCACTTTATTCCTATTGTACCTCTTTTTACTGTAAATGATTTCCACACAGTTGAGTTACTTAGCTGTTTTAATGTTAAGGTTATAATTAAGATTGATTTCTGTTAGGTAAAAGGACAAAAGTGCAACTAATGTGACATTTTATTGTAGCAACGGGAGCTTTGTCCAGCCGTAACAGCTTGATAATTCTACCAACATTAATATAAGACTGATTTCTACTGTACGTATCTTACAGTTGGGCTTTAAATAAGATATTACAAGGACCCCAATGGAAATAAGTCACTCGACTTTTTTTTGGGGTTATCCTAGGTAAGTAATAATAATAATAATAATATCTTTATTTCTACATGTACAAGGTATACAGGCCTAGCTGACATCAATGACATACTACTACAGTATATACAAAGCCGCTTGTTATGCAGAGCATTTCAGGAAAATTAGGTCAGTTTTGTCCCAGGATGCGACACACACCAGTTGACTAACACCCAGGTACCCATTTTACTGATGGGGAACAGACAACCGGTGTAAAGAAACACGCCCAATGTTTCTACCCTCGTCAGGAATCGAACCCGGACCCTCGCCATGTGAAGCGGAAGGTTTAGCCACAAGGCCACCATAGGTAAGTTTATTTAGGCACATGTACACATAAGTACAATTATGTCATAAGAATTGATAGGGAAAAGTGTAGAAAAGAAAGTGAATGCCAGACTGAAGTTCCTAAACAGATAAGCACAGTGTCTACCTACTGAGGCTTGCAGGACCTTATGTCTAGCTCTTATACAATGTCATATAGATTACTCTTGCTCTTCATGGTGCTCTGCCTTGACAAAAAAACTGAAAGATAGACTACAAATCACCCAGAACAAAATGGTAAGATTCATCCTGGACCTGAGTCCAAGAGAGCATGTAGGCTAGGATGAATTACAACTGGATATGCTGAATGTTGAAGACAGAGTAAAACAACTGAAGTTAAGAACATAAGGAGGAACACTGCAGCAGGCCTGTTGGCCCAAACTAGGCAGGTCATTCACAATCCGTACATGTGCATATTACTGTGATCTGTCCTCTCTTTAATGTAAATGTAAATATCTCAGTTTTACCTTAGTCCTAGTATATCTCCTTTTACTGTTTAAGATAATAAGGTATTACAAGGACCCCCAATGGAAGTAAGTCACTTTGTTAGGTAAAAGGACACAAGTATAACTAACGTGACATTTTACTGTGGCAATGTTTCGCTCTCTGAGAGCTTCGTCAAGTGAAACGTTGCCACATAAAATGTCACATTAGTTGCACTTGTGTCCTTTTACCTAACATATTGTCGGTAATTCTACTAACATTAATACAACAAGTCACTTTGACTTTCTTGGCATATCCTAGGTAATCTACACATATGCTATGTATGAAAACTTATGTAACTGTATTTATGTGTACCTGTACCTGAATGATCTTACTATCATAGTGTAAATTACACCATGTATGATAATTGTACTCGTGTACCCCAATGGTAATAAGTCAGTCCGACTTCTTGGGGATTATTCTAGGTAATTTACACTACATATGATAAATGTATTTATGTGTACCTGTGAATAAATAAACTTTCTTACTAAATAAACTTATTTAACACAGCCACAATTTGTGCCGGGTTGCAATAGCATGTTTGCTGTTTAAAGAAGAATACCTAATTTCGTGAAAGGACCGAATCTTCAAATCAGACTTAAAAATCACAAGGAAAATATAAGACACTGAATTCCGTCGTCAATAATCGTGGTCAAAAAGATTTATAGCTGTCAAAAAGTCTGAGGGCAGATGTTGAATGCTGAAGCAACTCTCACACTCGCCTACCTCGATTATTTTCTCCTTTTTCTTCTGGTCTGTCTTTTTAGATTGGGTCGCTCCTCCCTTCTGGCCATTTTTGGGAGGCATTTTTACATGTGGGGCCAAAATAGGAGTGGTGAGAGGAGAGAGAAGAGAGAAGCGAGCCCCAACGTGCCCACCACAACAGCTGTGACCACACAACACACACTATAGTTCCTATCTATAATACGCCAAATAATAAATCCAAAATCAAAATTTAGATAGAAATACGAAAAACAACACTAGAATACATCAGTATTTAAGAATAAAGAGGTGGTTTAGGTTTGTTATAGGTTTAATGATTGAGAAGAACCAGAGGACCGGAGTTCAAAGTTTTCAAGATGGCTTGCCAGTGACTGTGCCAGAGTGACCTCTCTCAGCCTCCCTCAGTGATAATGGCGGTGTAGCACCTCACACGCCCCTCGGGCAACACTCTTCTCCCACCCACGACACCCTCGCGCCCCTACGCTGGCAGTATGCTGGTGCAGGAGCCAGTTCAGGTGAGGAGGAGAGAGCAAAAAGGCAACAAATATGGCCAGGAGGAAATGGTGGGGAGCTCTGACCTCGATAATGGGGAGGCAATGGGGGACATTATTATATTATTTTATTACTCTAGGAACCCCTCCCCCCTACCCACGCCCACACCTTCACGCTCTCAAAAATGCAACCCAAAATGGGTTTAGGTAGTCGAAAGAGTGATAGAAAGATGAAATAGCAATTGGGTGTGACGTTGCATAAATTGCAATTAAAGATGTTGACAGTTGCATAGATGTTGCATTATTTTAGTTTTTAGTTTAGATTGAATATTATACCCCAATGAAAACAAATGATTCTATTTGACGATATTAGATTATCCTTTGTTAAATATTAATAATTTATACTCTGACAAGTTTGTCCAACATATAAATTTTTTGTTTGGTATTAGTTTTTTTTTTAAATAATGAGAGAAACTATGGGATAATCATAGGACAATACCTGTGTAACTAAATAAAAGATAAACTGTAAGGAACTCAATGGAAAGTGTCACTTAAGTTTGAACGTGTTTACAATAGAAAATATTTTATATGTTAAACAGATTTCAAACAGATAGTGGACATGTAGATAACTAGTATGATTATTTAGGCACAGGTACACATAAATACAATTATCATGCATAGTGTAAATTTCCTGCTGTATGACCCTTATGGGTTTAGCACTTAGTTATGATTATAAGTGTAAATTACCTAGGATAACAAAAAAAAAGTCAGTGACTTATTTTCATTTGGGTCCTTGTAATATCTAATTATTTAAACCTTAAAAGTTAAAACGGCTAAGTAACTAAACTTTGAAAATCAGTAACAATAAAATGAGATATACTAGGAAAAAAATTATTGGAAAGTTTACTTCAAGTAAGTTTATTCCGGGATAGTACAAGCCTGGCCCATGGCCGGGCTCAGAGAGTAGATAAACTCTCGAAACTCTTCAAAGGTATACACACAAATAGTTACATAAATTATCATACATAGCAGCATATGTGTGGATTACCTAGGATATCCCAAAAAAGTTAGTGACTTATTTCCATTGGGGTCCTTGTGCCAATGATAAAAAAAGTAAGAGGGTAGACTTTTTAAATTAAAGGCCTCTTTAGTTTACAAATGTTGTAAAAGTATTTGAAGACGCTACTAAAGGGAAGCAGATAAAATGCTTAGCGAGGAATACTTTAATATTTCCCATAAGAAAATAATGTAAATACAATTAATCCGTTCGACACCCAAAAATATTATCAAAAAATACATTTTATGGAGAATGAAAACTGCGGTTCCACTATATATAGTAAAATAAATATGGAGACAAAGTCTCCATAGGCTAATTTGAAAAATTGGGGGTGGTGGATGATGGAATTTATTGTAGTTAAATACCATGCAATGGAAATACGAGTGTTGTGTGATAAAATATTAAAAAGTATTAGATAAATGGATCTAGAAGTTATTAAAAAAAATTGTTACTGGGAGATTGTCAATGAAGTTAAGAAAAATGTATGCTTCATTGAGGAATTGTAAAATAGTTTTCAAATACATATTGAAGAAATGCTGTTTAGGCCTAAAGTTGAAGCATGATACTTGTAATAGCAGTGGAAGTGGTACTAGTATTAATTGATATTGTGTGTTAAGTTAGGTCATAAGAGTATGATGAAGGGAGAGGATGGGCGAACAAGAGGGGTGGAGAGAGATGAGGGTGAAAGAGTGGAAAATGGGGCGTGAATAATTAGTAGAAGATGAAATAAAGATAAGTGGCCTATCACTCTTGGTTGGGAGTAAGGTATATTTTAATCATCAGTTTTGTTGAGTTCATGTCCTGGAGTGGGTAGGTGCATGTCATTCTGGTCCTGGGGTGAGAGCAATATTTTGCGGTGGGTGCATCCCATAGCTGTGAGGAGTTTCTCAAGATCAACCTTTGAAGTTTGGGGAGTAGGTGTATTTGATCCTCCCACTGAGGAGACCTTTGTGGATAGTGCATAGATCATATTTATGGTCATATAGATACTGTCATAGTAGGTGATAACATCATCAAATGTGCATAGCTGTGCTGTTTCTAAGCTGGGTTTATTAGTTGTTGGCTTCAGCATTGACTGTTGCTTTGGCTAATTCATTGTTGGTTTGTGGCTAAGTAACACTGACGGGTGGTTCCTCTGTGAGCTGCAGTGGAGTTTGTAGTGTGGCGTGTGATGTTGGATTCTCAATGGGGCAGTAGCTAATCTGGAGCTTAGATTATTGATGGTGTGAATTTAACAATTCTAAGTATGTCAGCTGAGGGCAGGTCCTCTGGAAAGTTCACTTTCAGGAGGTTATTTTGGTGGAAGATAACTTTGATTGGTGAGTTGAGGGATCCTGGGTGTGCCATATTGTATACAGGGCAGTAATAATAATGATGCTCTGTTTGCAGTTGGTAACTGGCAGCTGTATAAGGAAGATTGTTAAAGGCTGTTGATTCAGCAGTTGGGTACCATCCAGTTTATTGTTTGGGTTGGGCTGGGTTTGATTACATAAACCCTTGGACTTGTACCTTTATGTATAACCACAAATAAGCAAATTGAAAATACGTGATGGTGATACAGTGGACCCCCGATTAACAGCCGGCTCCAAACACTAACATTTATGTAAGTGTATTTTTTTAAGTGCTTTTGTAATTGTATGTTTGGGGGTCCAAAAAGACTACTCTAATTTACATTATTCCTTAAGTTAATAAATTTGTTTTTTAACAGCACTTGAACAGCATTCTGGAACGAATTATGGCTGTTAACCGGGGGTCCACTGTACTTAAATTAGTACATACGTACAGTGCTGCTCTCACAGCTGCTAGCTAATAGTTGTTAATGTTTGGGCACTGCTGCCTATCTTATAGCTTTGACCTTTAATCTAAGTAACCCTTATCATACATGCCTTCACAGTATAAATAGTTTAGACTAATTTAAATCCTTTTAAGTAATTACAATATATTAATGTCTTAAGTTATCACACCCCTTGAGGAAGGTTCCTTGACGTTGGTGAGGGGCTTTTGATCTAGGGAATTGGATCTGTGCTCCAGTTCCCTGAATTAAGCCTGAATACCTTCCACATCCCCCCCACAGGCGGTGCATAATCCTACGGGTTTAGTGCTCCCCCTTGATTATAATAATAATTATCATATACTATCACATTTAGACATGTTGCAGTCATAATAGGATACCTCCCCCTGTCCTCCCTAAAAAATGTACAGACAAAAATAATTTCTTTTAATTCTTTTATAATTATTTTGACTATGTAAGAATATAAGAGCACTGCAGCAGACCTACTGACCCGTGCACATGTGCATGTGCGTCCTGCCCTATTTTTAAAATGCTTCCCAAAGAGTTCATTACTCTTTTACAGCTATTGTCAAAAACTACTTTCATATATCCTATCTATATCTAAATACAGTAGTACCTCTACTTATGAGCAAAATTTGTTCCAGTCGGCTATTCACGTGCCAATACCGAAGGAATTTTTTCCCATAAGAAATAATGAAAATTAGGTTAATCCATTTCAGACCCCCAAAAATACACTTACATAATTGTTCGAGTTGGGAGCTGCTCATAAGTAGAGATGCCACTGTATATCCATATATATCCAACTTTAATCCATTGCTAAGAGCTCTGTCTTGGTTAGATATGCTTAGTCCACTGTGACCTTTTTATCCACATTTTATATGGGTACACTTCAATCACATATTGTACATTATATACTATACAGTGGTCCCTCGGTTTTTGCCGAAAATTCGTTCCAGAATGCTGCTCAAGTGCCATTACCGAACGAATTTACTTCCTTAAGAAATAATGTCACGTAGGATAGTCTATTTCAGACCCCCAAAAATACACTTGCAACAGCACTTACGAAAATACACTTAAATAAATGTTCGAGTTTAGAGATGCACGAAAACCGAGGGACCACTGTACTCTAATTCTGTTTTGCATACAGTATTTAGTCTTGAGCATTTACAAGTAACAGTAGTAGGTTGTGCCTAGAATGATTAAGTAGGCCTGTTCCAATGCTCTCTTTATGAACTGCAGTAAGTAAATATTGCTTCTTTTTTTTAGGCTGCAATATGGCATTGCCTGAACCACTATGCATATGTGGATGCAACATTTCTAGCAGAAAGACTCCTAGCTGAAGGTATGCATGAGTTTTATTTCAATTGTAGGTTTTCATATTCCTTATATATTTAATTATAGTACTTTAATTATAGGTTCATGAATTTAAGAAGGCAAAACAAAGGAGTTATTAACATTTTAACTGCTTAAGGGTCTAAAATGATTGTGCTCTTAGTGCTGGCAATTTAAAAAAAATTCTCCTTTTAAAAGTATGAAAAGGAGTAAAAATCTGAATAGTGTTTACGGATATACAAAATTTGACGTTGGCCTATTCCTGTTTTCTTATAGTATGTCACTGCTTTATTGTTCAGTGATATTATAGAAATGACATTTTCTGGCTCCCACAGTACCTTGCACACATGATTTTTTTTTATTGGCCCAACTGTTTTCTTTGTAGGCCTAACCATTTTGGCTGTCCTAGAATTTTGGCATAAATTTTCATCAATGGCATTTTCCCAGGTGGTGTAAATTTACATAAATGGCAGCTTGAGGGTTAACACATAGGCTAAAACTAAAGTGCTTAATAATTAATCAGGTTGAAAAAAAAAATTCTTTTAGACTAAATTTTTGAGTAATATTCATTATATGAAACCAATTATTCATTGTGTTGTACTGTGTACATGATTTGTATATATGTATATCACTTCTTCATGGAAACAAAAACTGAAGTTTTTTTGATAGCATCCTTACACACTGTTCCTTTAATTGGTCATTGTTTATTTCACATTTAACAGGCTTCTAAAATAATACTAAAGAGGAATGTGTAAAAAAAAAATAATAATGTAAATATGTGATCATCTGGTATGGTTGAAAATCCATTGCACCCTTCCCAGGGAGGCAGCTACACAATTGATGATCTGTATTTTGTATTACATACATTTTATTTTTAATTAAAAATCAAGAATGTGAAACTAACATTGTTTTAAACAGCTACTGTAAGCTTATGAATAGATCTAATACAAGTTAACGTTGTGCTAATGTAGTATTTTGTAACCTGTAGACACTAAACATTATTATCATTAGTTAAAGTTAAGGAAATTAATTTTGAAGAATGGTTTACCTTTGTATTAATTTTTTTTCCTATAAAATAACTGTCATACAATATTTCTATTATTTTTTATTGATAGTCTTTGTTTTTGTTTGTGAGTACATAATGTTTTTTTTTTTTTTTTTTTCATTTCTAGTATAATCCATACTCTGCATGCTTGATGTATCATTTATGAAGTGTTGTGTCCATTATCTTATGCTTCCCCAGTCTTCCTCCCCCCTCCCTTATCTCTATCCTGCCCCACTCTTCCTTCTCTCCCCTGCTTCTCTTCCTTCCCCCTCTTCCTATGTCTCTCCCCCTCCTTCCTTTCCCATCTCTCCCTTCCCCTTCCTTTTCCATCTCTCCCTTCCCCTTCCTTTCCCATCTCTCCTTCCCCTTCCTTTCCCATCTCTCCTTCACCCTTCCTTTCCCATCTCTCCCTTCACCCTTCCTTTCCCATCTCTCCCTTCACCCTTCCTTTCCCATCTCTCCCTTCACCCTTCCTTTCCCATCTCTCCCTTCACCCTTCCTTTCCCATCTCTCCCTTCACCCTTCCTTTCCCATCTCTCCCTTCCCCTTCCTTTCCCATCTCTCCCTTTCCCTTCCTTTCCCATATCTCCCTTCCCCTTCCTTTCCCATACCTCCCTTCCCCTTCCTTTCCCATACCTCCCTTCCCCTTCCTTTCCCATCTCTCCCTTCCCCTTCCTTTCCCATCTCTCCCTTCCCCTTCCTTTCCCATCTCTCCCTTCCCCTTCCTTTCCCATCTCTCTTCCCATTTCTTCCTCCTCACCTCCTCCCCTTACCTTTTTTCCCCTTCCCTCTCTTCCCATCTCTATCCTCCCCCTTCCATCTTGTCTCCCCTCTTCCTTTCTCCCTTTCCTCTTCATTCTTCCCATATCTCCCTTCCACCTCATAACCTCCCTTCATATCTCCCTCATACTATCCACTCCTCTTTTTCCTGTCTCCCTTCTCTTGTATGTACAGTGGACCCTTGGTTTTCGTACAGCTCCCAACTCGAACAATTATGTAAGTGTATTTTTGTAAGTGCTTTTGTAAGTGTATTTTTGGGGGTCTGAAACAACTAATCTAATTTACATTCGTCCTTATGGGAACAAATTCGTTCGGTAACTGCACTTGAACAGCATTCTGGAAAGAATTATCGACGAAAACCAAGGGTCCACTGTATCTCCTTGGTCCTCTTTCACTTTACTTCCTTCTATCTCCCTTGTCCTCTATTTCCTTTGTCCTCTTGACGTCTTTTCGTACCTTCCTTCCCTTCCCTCTTCCCCTCCCTCTCCCTCCTCCTCTCCCCTCCCCTCTTTAGGATACCCATACGGGTATACGTACGTATATAGGATACACTACTATTAGTGATCCTTTGTTTTTTAAATTGGGTGTAAAACTAAGCTATGGTACACCAGCAGATACTTGACCTATGACTGGCCATATTCCAATTATGATCCATGTCAGGAAACATTGCATTTCTTCCTGATGAATAAACTGCCCCCTCCATCTTATATCCTCTCCTCCCTCTTCTCCTCTCTCCCAGCTCTCTTGCTCCTTTCCATCCTCACCTGCCATCGATACTTCCAGTCCCTCTTCCTATATTCCCTATCTCCCCATCCCCCTTGTCTACTCACCCTCCTTCCCTCTTATCTGCTCACCTTCTCTTCCTCATCCCACTCCTGTCTCCCCCTTCCTTATTCTCTCCTACTGCTCTTTGCCTATTTACCCCCCTCCTTTCCTGATCCTCTTTCCCTATTTCCCTTTTCTATTTTCCCTGTATCTTTCTTCTTCTCTGTCCTTTCTCTCCTTATCCCATTATTTTCCCCCTCCCCATTGTCCATTTTCCTTGCTTCCCTGTCTCATTTTCTTTCACTTCTCCCATCATTTTTTTTTTTTTGGTCTCATCCCATCTTCCTGTCTCCTGTATATTTGTTTTCTCTCAATTTGTCTTTATATTTTAGTGGATTCTGATGAGGCACTACATCTGGTGGCCACATCATATTATCGCTCGGGAAAGCCAGGTCGCGCCTACTCAGTGCTTCATGCACATGGTACACGCACACCACAACTCAGGTTCCTCATGGCTCGCTGCTGTTATGACCTTGGAAAGTAAGTGTTTTGCAAGGATGCCATCTTTGTTGGTTCTCATGGGAGCTCATATTTTATTCATTGTCATTTTTGCAACCTCAGTTTTTAAATATAGAAAATTATAATGTATTGTGTTTATAGTATAATTTCATATGTGGTTTCTTATTCAACATTTTTTTTTTTTTTTTATATACAGGTTGGAAGAGGCTGAAACAGTTCTAACTGGTGGAAGTGTTTTGCACCCAAAAACAGTTGATGATTTAGCAACAGAATATGGAGACTTGGCTTGCTTTGCTCTGCAGCTTCTTGGGCTCATATGTGCTAGAACTGAACGCCTCTTGAGAGCAGCAGAAGCTTTCAAGAGGTCATTAAAGCTCAACCCATTCTTATGGCAGTCGTTCGTTGCGCTCTGTGATCAGGGGGACAAATCGGATCCCTCAAAGGTGTTCAGGTTGGATTCACTAGAGACATTTTCTAATTGCCATGGCAGTACGGTGCTCACCCTGGTAAATAGTGCCAATTTAGCAAATAATGTTAGTGTCATCTCAGACTCGGGAATTTTAAATACTCTAAATAATGTATTGGTGAACAGTCAAGATACTATTCAACAGACTCCGACTGTGACTCCATTACAAAACACTCCCAATAATTTATTACCAGTTAATACACCAGTGCAAAATTTGAGTAACATAAGCTCCCCAGTACCGTTAACCTCTCTTAATACACCGGTCACTGTGACTATAACACCTTCAGTGGATCGAGGTGTTGGAGATTCCGGGGAAGGTGTCCTTCAAGCGCCCAAAAAAAAGAAACTCGTTCGTATTCGAAGTATAATGAGTGGACCCCTATCATTAAGTCCCTTGACACCCAGCTTTGGGGTCCTTCCTCTAGAAGTAACAAGTCCTGTGTGTGAGAGTGAGCATTCATCTTTAAATAGTTCTGTGGCCTTCCTCACACCTTCACCACTCTCACTCTCTCAACTTGATGCTGAACCTAACACCAAAGTTCCTCCACCTATTAGTAAAAGAGTAAGTATATTTACATTTATAAGTACAGTACAAGTCACAGGTCACTATATATTTCAATTGAGTTCTTAACATATGTTATGATAAATTTTATTAATATTTCCACATCTATGTATTTAAAACCTATTTTAAAACTGGTCAGTTCTGCTTAGGAATGTTAGTTTCATCAGCCCTTTCACTGTTTTGTCTGTAGATCTGTTATTGATGACAACATTGCTTGAGTTCATCTACTTGTAAATTCTAGCGGCTTTAAATTTGATGGGAGAGGCCTGGTCAACCTAGCCATGAGACAGTGGGTCTGTATGGTCAGTGTCCTCCATATACAATAAATCAGGGCAGCCACAGTGCATTGTGGGAACACCATCTGAGTATACTATTGTTCATGCTGAGTGGACACAAAGGCCTTGCACCCAGGTGAATTCAATATATATTATTCCCCCGGTGACAGTTCCATCATTGAGGATTTCATAACTGTGGTGCTATAAATAGCTCTGAAAATCCCAATAACCCACAGCCATCTATGTCTGGAGTTTCTGTCCTAAGCACTTCCATCATGTGTAAGTGAAAGCTCATATTCTCGCTTCATAGAGGTGAGTAGTGATGTGGATTTTGATTTCCTAGCAATTGATGAAAATTATTCGCTTGCGAAGTGTCAATATATACGGCGCTACACGGTCTGGTAGTGTGCCTATTTCTGTTTCAAGGGGACATAGTACATCATAGGACTTAACACTGGCAAGTGATAATGAGGATGATGGTACATCGATTGGCATGGGTAGTGGGCCACAGGCAATGCCGGGACTCTCAGGTGATGTGAGAAAAATGATGAAACCATATTTTGGTAAGGGGCATTCATTATACACAGATAACTGGTACACAAGCTCCTTGTTCAGTTATTTCCTGTGTGTGAACAAGACAGACATGTGGAACAGTGCATGGAACACAAACATATGTCCATGTTCAGTGCAGGTATTGGTACCAGTGAGGTGCAGGTGGTTTCATCTCCCTAACATCATGACATTACGGTGGGATGACAAATGTGATGCGACATTGTTGACATTGATCCACTAGCATAAAATGAAAGACAGAGAAAAGGTGAATAATGGCACCAATGAACCCATTGTAAGACCAGCTGCTGTTGTGGATTATACTGTCAGGATGTGTCTGGTGGACAAAAGGGACTTGCAGATTGGGTTAGTTGATTGCAAAAGTTACAAGTGGTACATGAAACTTTTCTCCTTGTGACATTGCAATGCTAAATGCATACAATATGTACCAGGCCAAGATCATCAGTAACTGCCATGTGCCCACTTCTGTTTGTCATTAGACAAATAATACAGAAATACCAGGTTATAGCACCTGCACAGTGCCTGCACTACTGTACTGACCACCAAATACCCCTATCATTTGAAGTTTGGCAATCACTTCTTAACAACACTTACTGTTAGAAAAAAAAATGGGGTCAGAAGATATATGTTTGTGTACACACAAGACTCCCGGCAAAGCACAGGGATGTGTCCTTTGTGTAAAGTGCAAAACACTGCTATGTATTGAGCTGTGTTTCAGGAACTTCCACAGACTGTAACAGCTCTAGGAACATGACCAGTGCCAGGACTTGAGTAATGGAGGTGGGAAGTAGAGTGCCTGCACTCTGGAGGATGGGTGGAGATATTCGCAGTTTGGAGGGGCATCTGAACTGTGATATTGGCACACCTCTAGCAAGATAGTGATGGAGGGAATGGTGGTTAAAGTACAGTGGACCCCCGAGTTACAAGCACCTCAGAAATAGTACAGTTATGTAAGTGTAATATTGTAAGTGCTTTTGTAAGTGTATTTTTGGGGGTCTGAAATGGACTAACCTACTTGACATTATTCCTTAAGGGAGAAAATTCGTTCGGTAATGGCACTTGAGCAGCCTTCTGGAATGAATTATGCTCATAACTCGGGGGTCCACTGTAGTATTTCTTTTGGGTCACTCTGCTTCATTGGGAGATGACCAGTGTATTAAAAAATTATAGAACAGTAGTAATGTGAAGCTTTTGGGTGTGTGTTATTGTGCATAAGTATTTTATAAATGATATACTGATAACACTGTTAGTGTGGACATTGTTGTACACGATAGATAGCCATACATACATTGTGCATGATTTGAGTCTCATGGGCTACTACAGTTACTAGAAAATGTAAAAAAATATTAGAAAACCCTAGAAAAAATGTAAAATATTAAATACAGCATGCGTGGCAATCACCAATGTTGCCATCAGTGGGTCAGTGACTTTCAGCTTCATATCTCAGTAAAAACTGGAGTATACCTGGAGAGGGTTTCGGGGGTCAGCGCCCGTGTGGCCCGGTCTGTGACCAGGCCTCGCAGTGGAACAGGGCCTGATCAACCAGGCTGTTACTGCTGGCAGCATGCAAACTTGTGTATGAATCACAGCCCAGCTGGTCAGGTACTGACTTTAGGTGCCTGTCCAGTGCCTTCTTGAAGACAACCAGGATGGTTGAATTTTTTTTAATTGTGACATTATCGGCACTTAATTTCAGGGGTCATGACAGTGAAAGGGTTAATATAATCCTCTAATTAATCTGTCATTAATAACTTCTAGGTTCCTGTCTGATGGTTTAATTTTTTACTGGCTTCTTTTCTCCATGACCTGTTTTTTTTGCTTTCCTCCATTTCTATTACGTGGAACTTTGATTTTTTTTTTTATTAACACCGGCTGATTCCCACCAAGACAGGGTGGCCCGAAAAAGAAAAACTTTCATCATCATTCACTCCATCACTGTCTTGCCAGAGGGGTGCTTTACACTACAGTTATAAAACTGCAACATTAACACCCCTCCTTCAGAGTGCAGACACTGTATGTACTTCCCATCTCCAAGACTCAAGTCCGGCCTGCTGGTTTCCCTGAATCCCTTCATAAATGTTACTTTGCTCACATGGAACTTAACCAGATTAAAATACAACTATCCCCTTGCTCAGTGTATTCAGATATTCCTGCAGTGATGCAGCTTTTTTTCTCTTTATTTTGCATAGTATCTTTGCATCATTGCATCATCTGCTAATTCTGGTGCTAAAGTGTTTTACTCTTTTTATTTACTATTATATTCCCTAAAGTGTTAACTCGTAATTAAGGTGCTATTTTTGGTGCTAAAGTGTTTTACTCTTTTTATTTACTATTATATTCCCTAAAGTGTTAACCCTCATTGTTTACTATTATATTCCCTAGATTTTATTTAAAAAAAAAAAAAAATCTAACTGCCACAGTTCTTTTATTAATTTTTATTATAATAATTAAGGTGCTAACTCAGGTACTAATTTACTTTACTTTCATTGTTTGCTATCATTTTCCCTAGCTCCTTTATTCCCAGCTTTAGTAAACTACCATAGTTCAATTAATTGCATTTGTATAAATTGACTAAGGTACAAATTCACGTGCCAAGAACTCTGTCAAATACCCTGTATCTCTACAAACTCTTATTAAAAATTTGTAATAATCAAATAGTTCCTAAGCATTTATTCTAGTATCATATTATTAAGTTTAGTATTATCTATTCTTCTCAGGTCTAGTTATAGAATCACATCAAATCTTATGATTACAGGAATTGATCCTGATATCAACCTATTATTAAATGACTTACATGATTCCAACAGCAACTGTAACTATTACACAGCAGATCAAGCAAAGACATTACTCAGAGCCAACAATAACATAACTATCTTCAATTACAATGTTAGATCTTTGAGCAAACATTATGATGACCTCACAGCACTACTCCAATCCCTCCAGACCAATATGTCAATCATCACACTCACTGAGACCTGGCTGAAGCCTGATACTACAGATGTCTATGCCATCCCAGGTTACACAGCCATTCACAATTGTAGGACAGATCAGCGAGGGGGTGGAATAGCTATATATTACTCAGATCAACTTGAATGTATCAATAACTCTTGCATAAGGGATGAGCATGGAGAATATATTATAGCTAAATTTAAATCAAAAGACCTGCAAAAACCCCTCACAGTGATAAACATCTACAGATTACCACAGTCAAACATTCACCATTTTAGTGAAAAACTAGGTAACCTAATAACTGATACACACATGAACAAAGACCATTTGCTGCTCACAGGAGACTTCAATATAAATCTCCTACATGACCAGGACCCACAAGTAACAGAATTCACAAACACTATGAGCAACTGCTTGTTACTACCAACAATATCAAAACCTACAAGAATCTCAGAGACTAGTACCTCATTACTAGACCACATCTGGACTAATACTATAGCCCCTCTAAAATCAGGTATCATCACAGACAACACCACAGACCACTATCCGACCTTTCTCATAACTAATCTTGGTAAATTGCCCCTAGATATTACAAAAGTTACCTTCAGACTACATAATGAGTCAGCTGTTAATAACTTTATAACAGCTATGATTAACATTGACTGGCATA
>WNWK01008262.1:0-36965 GCA_009830355.1 Cherax destructor | reverse complement strand
ACAGTCCTTCTCGGAAACATGTTCTCAGGGTCGAAAAAAATTTTTGGGGAAAAAAATATGAAATGATAGAAGAATCTTTCTCAGAATCCTTAACCACACACCAAAGTTTGAGGCAGATAAGAAACTTACGGAATTATGCTCTCGCGAAGTTATCGGTCTCGAAGATATTTACGCATCGGCGATTTCACCCACTTTGAACCCTATTTTTGGCCAATTCCAATGTTCCAGTCCACTAAAATCATAGCTATTTCGCTAGAACTCCATTTCTTCTTTCGATTGAGTACAAGAAACCGCCTATTTACTAATTTCAACTACCCAAAATAGTGGTCAGAAAATGACAATTTGGCCAATTTCACACAAATTTCAAACGATGCCAGTTTCAAAATAGGGTCCAGAATAAGCAAGGCAGACATTCCTGGCACTAAAATAACATCATCTCTGTTCATTAGTCATGTCTCCAGGCCCCTCTTACATTACTTTTGCTTTCCATTTTGAATTTTTATTCTCACAAAAAAATAGAAGATTTACTGTTATACTGTATATGCAACTGCATCATTGTAAAAATGGTATAAATAATATCAGCGCACTTGTTTAAGAATATTAGACTCGCCAGTTGATGTGTATTGGACGCATTGTGTGATTTGTTTACTCTTGAACATAGGCGAAAATCAAACATTTTCGCTACTTTGAGCTCAATTTCAAGGCACTTGTCATTGTCAAACCAATCAAAATCATCTCTATTTCTGTAATATATCTTCCATTCTATCACATGAGACCAAGAAAACAAGAATACATCAATAAATACCATACGAAAATAGACTGCAAAGTCTCTGTTTTAAACAAAAAAAACGGTCGGAGTTTTTTTTCTCATTATGCAGTGTGTGGTGCAGGATTTTTTTATACTGCGCACACTGACCACATAAACCCATTCTTTCATATGTAGGCCTACCAGCCGTTTCCTGCTTAATTTGAAGCCGCTAGAATTTGTGTGTACTAGTACGGCACCAACCCCTGCTCGTAAAACGTACTAGTACGGCACCGACCCCGAAAGGGTTAAACGCCTGAGGCATGTAGGCACTAATTGCCATTCACTTCCAGTAAAATGCATGTTGAATTCCTTTGATTTCCAATATACTGTACAGTGCACCCTTTCATGAATGGACTGATAGGAGGGAGGGAGGAATGATTTTGTCAATTGTCTGAAACTTCTGAAAGTATGAAATTAATTTTTTCATGATCATTTAGTTGTCATCTGAACTAGCGGACTTGATCCACTGATGCAGGAGATGACCAGACATTAATTAAGAATACTGATATTGTATTGTAATTTTATAATACTGTACATAATTAAGTGATTTTACTTATCTTTCTGTGGTGGAGAGATGAGATGTAATCTTTGATTATTAGTGGTGACTCAGCATAACTTTTATTCTGAGTCGGGGGAGCTGTGAAGCTCCACTAGTGTCTACACTAAACTTGCTTCTACAGATAGTCTATTTCTGAACACACTATTCTATCACTGAGATACCAGATTTGGCCTTCTTTATTAATAAGTTCAATTTGCTGCTTAATTAACACTGAGAACCATGCATTTCCTCCTAGCACCACCACTTGCTTTAGAAGTCATTGATAATTGCACTTTACTTAATACATTGATTGTCACACAAAAGGCTGTAAATCCACGAAAAATTAGACCAAATGACAAATGTAAGTGAGCATAAACAGTAAACTGGCACAGGTTGCTTACAGTTCAGGAACCAATGAAAGCAGACAAGTCCTAGACATGGCCGCTTTCTCATACTAGACAAACGTCAAGCGTTATTCGGCTTGGTCCAATACTGCAAAAGACAACAGAACACTATCACTATGGATAAAATCCAGAATTACGGACTTGATCATTTTGTCTGATACTTCAAACATTTGTCCAGCTTTTTTTTTTTTTTCTTCAAAAATTGCTGAAATCAGTTGGAGCTGCCCCAGGAATGGTTGGAGGGACATGATAAAAGAGGCTTATTATATGCTATTTATGTTTACAATGTGTACATAAGTTTTAGAGATTCTAATAACTTTAACAATGGATAGTGGCTCTAATCTATATTAGTGAATTGAATTGTTTTTCATGTCATTCTTGTACCTTCAGTAAATTTAATGGGACTTTAATTGTGTATCATTTCACATTTTAAATTAAGGCACCTATGTAATTAGATAAGTAACACACTTGCAACAGTTAACGTTCCACATGTCACTTATCCACACGTCGCATATCTACTTGTTGGTATTATATACCATTGTTATTTTCAGGTATATAATTCTCTTTTGTTGGAATATTTATGTATGGAATAAATTTTTTCTTGCAGATATTATGTCGAAACACAAAAGATTCTCCTCTTGTTCTTAATAAGCCAGCTGTGTTTGCGCCAACAGGGAACAATAGCAATTTTCAAAGTCCTCCAACCGGTCAACCAAATCCCAATGTTCGCAGATCGTCACGCCTGTTTGGTAACAGTAATTCTGTCAAGGTGAGAATTTTTAACTGGTGTTGCACTGATTTATACTGTTTAATATGTGTATTAAAAGGTCCTTTTATCTTTTCTCTACATACCCATTTCTTCTTTTATTCCATTTACATTAACTTATTTTTTGTGCACGTAGGAGAACAACAAGAGTCGTTTTGTAGCACCGAAGTCCCCAGCTCGTAAAACAAAAACCAGATCTTCGAAGAGTCAGTCAAGTCTTTCTGAACTGAATGAAAAGAACAAAAGTGAAAATCAGGACATAATATCACCTTCAGACAAGTCATTCCCAGAGAAGCCAGCCACTCCCCAGAATCTCGCACAACAAGCTTTCTCTATCCAGAAACAGTCAGCAGGTGAATGTTGGAATAACCTTAGTCAAAATTTTTACATATCTAATAATGTTCTGAATGTTCACATCTCAGAGAAATTGTTAATACTTAAACTGGGCCTAGAAGGGATTGGTACCTGTTATATCCCTGTATCTACTGGTGAGTTTTTAAATACAGGCAGACCTCTCATAGTGCTCAGTTGTGTAACATGTTTTTAATAGGATGCTATTCATATTGAATAGCATGTTATTCATATTGAATAGCATGCTATTCATAATCTCCTTCTCTCCTACACACCCTAACCTGAGCCTCACTATCCTCATAAAAACTCTTTACAGCCTTCAGTAACTTACTACCTATTCCATACACTTGCAACATTTGCCACATTGCTCCCCTATCCAGTATCATATGCCTTTTCTAAATCCATAAATGCAATGAAAACTTCCTTACCTTTATTTAACTACTGTTCACATATATGCTTCAATGTAAAGAATTAAGAGTAAGACGGAGAGTAGGATAGCAGATGAACAAGGAGGCTTTAGGAAAGGTAGGGGGTGTGTAGAACAAGTGTTTACAGTGAAACATAAAGGTGAACAGTATTTAGATATGGGTAAAGAGGTTTTTGTGGCATTTATAGATTTGGAAAAGGCGTATGACATGGTGGATAGGAGGGGAAATGTTGCAGGTGTATGGAATAGGAGGTAGGTTACTGAAGGCAGTGAAGAGTTTTTACGAGGATAGTGAGGCTCAGGTTAGAGTATGGAGAAGAGAGGGACATTATTTCCCATTAAACGTAGGCCTTAGACAAGGATGTGTGATGTCACCTTGGTTGTTCAATATATTTATAGATGGGGTTGTAAGAGAAGTGAATGCGAGGATCTTGGCAAGAGGTGTGGGGTTAAAAGATAAACTAATATCCAGAGGGATGAGCAGGGGTTGTTGAGGTGGTTCGGACATGTAGAGAGGATGGAACAAAATACAGTGGACCCTTGAAAACTGTCTCCCTTGAAGATCGGCGAGTTTGAAAATCGTCCACTTTTTTCGGCAAAATATTGACTTGAAATTCGTCCCTTTCCTTAAAAATCTGATGTCGTCTGAAACGCATCCGTGTGTCTTCCCAGCCGCCTGGGCACATAAACACCACATTGAGCGTCAGTGTGCCATTGTTTACCAGCGAGTGACCGCCACCCACGCATTCATACCATACATTGTCATTATTCCATTCGTTTTAGTGGTTGCAACTGCTAAATATGCCACCATGGACCCAAATAAAGCTCCTAGTGCCAGCTCTTTGCTAAAGAATGCGAGAAACACGATAGAATTCAAGAAAGAACACACCAGACAGGGTACTTCCCCACACCAGGCAGGGTACTTCCCCACACCAGGCAGGGTACTTCCCCACACCAGGCAGGGTACTTCCCCACACCAGGCAGGGTACTTCCCACACCAGGCAGGGTACTTCCCACACCAGGCAGGGTACTTCCCACACAAATCAGCAGGGTACTTCCCCACACAAATCAGCCAGAGTACTTCCCACACAAATCAGCCAGGGTACTTCCCCACACAAATCAGCCAGGGTACTTCCCCACACAAATCAGCCAGGGTACTTCCCACACAAATCAGCCAGGGTACTTCCCCACACAAATCAGCCAGGGTACTTCCCCACACAAATCAGCCAGGGTACTTCCCCACCAAATCAGCCAGGGTACTTCCCCACACAAATCAGCCAGGGTACTTCCCACACAAATCAGCCAGGGTACTTCCCCACACAAATCAGCCAGGGTACTTCCCCACACAAATCAGCCAGGGTACTTCCCCACACAAATCAGCCAGGGTACTTCCCCACACAAATCAGCCAGGGTACTTCCCCACACAAATCAGCCAGGGTACTTCCCCACACAAATCAGCCAGGGTACTTCCCCACACAAATCAGCCAGGGTACTTCCCCACACCAAGCTCAAACAAATGTCTTATTTTAGGTTAAATGTTTTATTTTAGGTTAATATAGACATTTTCATTACTCCATCTATGATATTTTCTTCAAAATTATGTAAGAAACATGTTACATATCATATAGCATATAAACATTGATACAATGTTTATATGCTATCGAGTGGTGAGTTGGGTGGAGAGTAAACGTTACGTTTTCTCTGATGCAGCGTTAGAGAAAACTGTAAATCTGGCATCTGGTGCAGTAGCCGCCCATCATACGCGTTTGTTTACAATTCTCGGCATGAATTATTCATTACTTCTCCCTTTGTTTATGATGGCATCTAAAGGTAGTTGTTAGAAACGATTAAACTCAGTGAACATGGTAATAATATGGTTGTGTAGTGTAATAATATGGCTGTGTAGTGTAATAATATGGCTGTGTAGTGAAGCCCCGGGTGGGGGCTACATGTGTACCTACATCTACAGGCTACCTACACTGAATTCCTACAAATAAATACTACACACCTTTCTCCCTACATTAAGACTAACAAATATTTTAAAGTAAGTAATGAATGTACTGTGGCAGTAAAAGACAAAGAAGGGAAGTAACCCCAGAAAAGGACTTGGTACTTGAAGTCTATGGAAGGGAATTCCTATTCCAAACAATAGTAACTCGTAATCCTCTACCCTCCTCCTGTCTTCCACACATCAACAACTCTTCAATAAAGGTAAGTGTAAAGCTATTACTGTTTTATACTTCATGTCTCATTGTTTTCTGTGTAGATAAATGTACATTTTATGTAAAAAAAAAAAAAAAATTTTAATACTTTTGGATGTCTGGAACGGATTAATTTGATTTACATTATTTCTTATGGGGAAAATGATTTTGAAAATCGTCCATTTTGAAAATAGGCGGACTCAGGAATGGAGTAATCACGATTTTCAAGGGTTCACTGTAGAATGATTTCGAGAGTATAAATCTGTAGTGGTGGGAAGGCAGGGTAGGGGTCGGCCTAGGATAGGTTGGAGGGAGGGGGTAAAGGAGATTGTGTGCGAGGGGCTTGGACTTCCACCAAGCATGCGTGAGTGTATTTGATAGGAGTGAATGGATTCAAATGGTTTTTAATACTTGACGTGCTGTTGGAGTGTGAACAAAATAACATTTATGAAGGGATTCAGGGAAATCGGCAGGCCGGACTTGATTCCTGGAGATGGGAAATAGTGTCTGCACTCTGAAGGAGGGGTGTTAATGTTGCAGTTTTAAAACTGTAGTGTAAGCACGCCTCTGGCAAGACAGTGATGGAGTGACTGATAATGAAAGTTTTTCTCTTTCAGGCCACCCTGCCTTGGTGGGAATTGGCCCATGTGTTAATAATAAAAATAATAAAAAAAATTTAGTGTTGGATATTATTTATTTTATTTATTAACACATCAGCCGTTTCCCACCAAGGCAGGGTGGCCCGACAAAGAAAAACTTTCATCATCATTCACTCCATCACTGTCTTGCCAGAGGCGTGCTTACACTACAGCTACAAAACTGTAACATTAACACCCCTCCTTCAGAGTTCCGGCACTGTACTTCCCATCTCCAGGAATCAAGTCCGGCCTGCCGGTTTCCCTGAAACCCTTCATAAATGTTACCTTGCCTACACTCCAACAGCACGTCAAGTCCTAAAAACCATTTGTCTCCATTCGCTCCTATCTAACACGCTCACGCACGCTTGCTGGAAGTCCAAACTCCTCGCACACAAAACCTCCTTTACCCCCTCCCTCCAACCTTTTCTAGGCTGACCCCCTACCCCGCCTTCCCTCCACTACAGATTTATACACTCTGGAAGTCATTCTATTTTGCTCCATCCTTTCTATATGTCCAAACCATCTCAATAACCCCTCCTCAGCTCTCTGGATAATAGTTTTGGTAATCCCACACCTCCTAATCTCCAAACTACGGATTCTCTGCATTATATTCACACCACACATTGCCCTCATACACGACATCTCCACTGCCTCCAGCCTTCTCCTTGTTGCAACATTCACAACCCATGTCTCACACCCATACAAAAGTGTTGGTATAACTATACTCTCATACATTCCCCTCTTTGCTTTCATGTATAAAGTTCTCTGTCTCCACAAGCTCCTCAGTGCACCACTCACCTTTTTCCCCTCATTAATTCTATGATTCACCTCATCCTTCATATACCCATCTGCTGAAACATCCACTCCCAAATATCTGAACACATTCACCTCCTCCATACTCTCTCCCTCCAATCTGATATCCAATCTTCCATTATCTAATTTTTTGTTATCCTCATCACCTTACTCTTTCCTATATTCACTTTTAATTTCCTTCTTTTACATACCCTACCAAACTCATCCACCAACCTCTGCAACTTCTCTTCAGAATCTCCCAAAAGCACAGTGTCATCAGCAAAGAGCAACTGTGACAACTCCCACTTTGTGTTAGATTCTTTATCTTTTAACCCCACACCTCTTGCAAATGCTGCAGCGAGGAGGCGGCTGGAGGCAGTGGAGATGTCCTGTCTAAGGGCAATGTGTGGTGTAAATATTATGCAGAAAATTCGGAGTGTGGAAATTAGGAGAAGGTGTGGAGTTACTAAAAGTATTTGTCAGAGGGCTGAAGACGGGTTGTTGAGGTGGTTTGGTCATTTAGAGAGAATGGATCAAAGTAGAATGACTTGGAGAGCGTATAAATCTGTAGGGGAAGGAAGGCGGGGTATTGGTCGGCCTAGAAAAGGTTGGAGGGAGGGGGTAGAGGAGGTTTTGTGGGCGAGGAGCTTGGACTTCCAGCAAGCATGTGTGAGCGTGTTAGATAGGAGTGAATGGAGACGAATGGTTTTTGGGACCTGACGAGTTGTTGGAGTGTGAGCAGGGTAACATTTTGTGAAGGGATTCAGGGAAACCAGTTAATTAATTTAGTTAGACTTGAGTCCTAGAAATGGGAAGTACAATGCCTGCACTTTAACCCTTAAATGGTCCAAACATATATATACGTTAGTACTGCTACTGCCCCAAACGTATTTTTACGTTTTATTTTTCCTGCCTCCAAATTTGGCACGATTGGCCTGAGATGCCTGGTGAGCATAGAATGAGTCTTAACACTCGGTGTGCGCCATATTAAAAAAATCATGGACCACTTAGTACCTTGTGGGAGCATCAGGTAAATTGAGCACCAGCTAGACCAAACACTGCGGCAAACACCAAGGATTCACTGATGTCATGTCATATTAACACTCCCCTTTGAAGTGGAAAGTGATGTTGGCAGGCCAGCTGGCTGCCTGCCTGCCTGTATCTTTCTGTCTCTATCTCACAGGAACACATATGTAAATACAATTATACATAGTGTAAATTACCTAGGATAACTAAAAAAAATCAAGACAGTGTTATACTGTGCTTGTGATCTGCGTAATACCAGTTGGTTCATGAGCTACTGAGACAAGCAGACAGAAAGGAGATGACACACAGGCAGACAGAAAGACAGACACACAGACAGACAGGTTTGCGTAACAAATAAGGGAAGCAGTGTAAACTCTTCAAATGTCATCACTGTAATTACTGGACTGATAAAGAGATAAGACTACAGCTCACCCTTCGTGAAATGTCACCAGTCATCATTAGTGGAGATCAGATGAGATAAGGCAGCAATGCTGCAAGGGAACTTTTATTATTATTATTATCATTATTATTCACTATCATTATTATTTTTATGCACTCATTATTATTATTATTATTATTATTTTTATGCACTATCATTATTATTATTATTTGAGTACAATTTCAGTATCTAATATTAGTGTCAGAACACAGATTGGCTATGAAATCACAAGAACTACTATAAATTGTGATTGAGAACATAAAAATTATATAAAATAAAAAAAAAAGTGAAAAAAAAAGGTATATTAGCAACGATTCTGCAAGCGGCAGGACTCCTGTTGCTGTCAGGTGAGCATCCAGTGCCAACTTCTCCGCCTCATATCTCGGTAACTACTGACCCAATTTTTTTTTTATCCTATAAAACTTAAAAAAAAATGTGCTCCTTATTTCTATAATTTTTTTTTTTTTCTTTCAAAACATTCGGGGCACTGGGCGAGCTAACGTAAATATACGTGTAGACCGTTTAAGGGTTAAACGAGGGGTCTGGGATGGTGACAGCTGGGAGGGACTATTCTCAGCTGTCGTATCTGAGCGCCTCTGCAAAGACAGTGATTATGTATGAGTGTGGTGAAAGGGTTGAATGATGATGAAAGTATTTTCTTTTTGGAGATTTTCTTTCTTTTTATGTCACCCTGCCTTGGTGGGAGACGGCCGACTTGTTGGAAAAAAAAAAACCTCTTGCCAACACCCGAGCATTCACTTCTCTTACAACTCCAGCTATAAATATATTAAACAACCACGGTGACATCACGCATCCCTGTCTAAGGCCTACTTTTACTGGGAAATAATCTCCCTCACCTACATACTCTATCCTGTGCCTCACTATCCTCGTAAAAACTTTTCACCGCTTTCAATAACCTACTTCCTATTCCATACATTTGCAACATCTGCCACATTGCCCCTCTATCCACCCTATCATATGCCTTTTCCAAATCCATAAATGCCACAAACACCTCTTTACCCTTATCTAAATATTGTTCACCTATGTTTCACTGCAAACACTTGGTCTACACACCCCCTACCCTTCCTAAAGCCTCCTTGTTCATCCGCTATCCTGCTCTCTGTCTTACTCCTAATTCTTTCAATAATAACTCTACCATACTCTTTACCAGGTATATTCAACAGACTTATTCCCCTATAATTTTTACACTCGCTTTTGTCCCCTTTGCCTTTATACAAAGGAATGATGCATGCTCTCTGCCAATCCCTAGGTACCTTACCCTCTTCCAGACATTTATTAAATAAAAACCACTAACCACTCTAAAACTATATCCCCACCTGCCTTTAACATTTCTATCTTTATCCCATCAATCCCAGCTGCTTTACCCCCTTTCATTCTACTCACTGCCTCACGAACTTCCCCCACACTCACAACTGGTTCTTCCTCACTCCTATAAGATGTTATTCCTTCTTGCCCTATACACGAAATCACAGCTTCTTTATCTTCATCAACATTTAACAATTCCTCAAAATATTCCCTCCATCTTCCCGATACCTCTAACTCTCCATTTAATAACTCTCCTCTCCTATTTTTAACTGACAAATCCATTCTTTCCCTTGGTTTTCTCAACTTGTTAAACTCACTCCAAAACTTTTTCTTATTTTCAACAAAATTTGTTGATAACATCTCACCCACCCTCTCATTTGCTCTCTTTTTACACTGCTTTACCACTCTCTTAACCTCTTTTTCTCTCCATATACTCCTCCCTCCTTGCGTCACTTCTACTTTGTAAAAACCTCTCATATGCTAACTTTTTCTCTCTTACTACTCTCTTTACATCATTCCACCAATCTCTTTTTCCCTCCCGCACCCACTTTCCTATAACCACAAACTTCTGCTGAACACTCTAGCACTATTTTCTTAAACTTACCCCATACCTCTTCTACCCCACTGATTATACTCTCACTAGCCCATCTGTCCTCCAACAGTTGTTTATATCTTACCCTAACCGTCTCCTCCTTTAGTTTATAAATCTTCACTTCTCTCTTACTCACTGTTTCCATTCTCCTTGTATCCCATCTACCTTTTGCTCTCACTGTTGGATATATATAATGATTTATAGTTTATGGTTTCAATGTCATGAACATCAAGTTTACTTCTGGTGCACTTGACAGATAGGCTAGTTGGTGTAAAAGTTTACTAATTTTTTTTTTTTTTTTTTTTTTTTTTTTGCTGTAAAAAGTTGACTGAAAAAAGTATGACTTGAATGTTGAGTGAACTGGTGACTGCTGGCAGCTTTTACAATCTGGGTGATTTGAGGCTTGTATATATCACTACACTTCATTTTTTCATATATTTTTTCCCCATGTTGGTTTTATACTAGTTTATACATTATTTATATTACAATTTCACAAATATCAACCTTACTTTTCACTGCACACTCTTCTACAACACAACATTACTTCTGGTACACTTGACAGATCTCCTAGGCTAGCTGGTGTAAAAGTTTGTAGTAAAAAGAAGAAGAATGTAAAAGTTTACTAGGGAAAAAAAGTATTTGACTGGTGTGTTGAGTGTACTGGTGATCACTGATAAGTGTATAGTGAATAGTGTTTCATTGTATGAGCAGCATCAGTTGATAAACAACATAGATGGTTCATAGCTGTCTTTCGCTTAGTAGTCTCGTAATTATCTCCAAATTCTTTTCTATTAATAAACAAGAGGAGACGGAATTTAAAGTAGGATAAAATTCTTCCTTGGCATTATTCTAAATACACATTTTTTAGTCATTATCCTTTAGAGAAGAATATGAGTGGCATCAGTTCGTAAAGCAAACAAGCCACAGCCATCTACAGTGCAGTATCCTTCATAATCATCTTCAAACACTTTTGCATCAACACGCAACAGAAACAAAGAATTTAAGTAGGGTAAAACTTTCATGTTAATTCTTAAGCATATTGTTTACTGATAAGATTGTGTATTAAATTTATATTAGTCACTAAAGGCTTATTATCCATTTTTGTTTTCATGGGTGTGGATGGTATACTGCATCAAAAACCAGCATCTGCCTTTCTTTAACCCTTTGACTGTTTCGGTCATATATATACGTCTTACGAGCCACTGTTTCGGACGTATCAATACGCCTAAATTCTAGCGGCTTCAAATCAAACGGGAGAAAGCTGGTAGGCCCACATATGAGAGAATGGGTCTGTGTGGTCAGTGTGCGCAGTATAAAAAAAATCCTGCAGTATGTAATGAGAGAAAAAAAACTCCGACCATTTTTTTGGATTAAAACGCCGACTTTGAGGTGTATTTTCGTATAGTATTTATGGTTGTATTCTCTTTTTTATGGTCTCATTTGATAGAATGGACAACATACTACAGAAATAAAGATGATTTTGATTAGTTTTATGATGAAAAAGACCTTGAAATTGAGCTCAAAATAGGAGAAATGTTCGATTTTTGCAAATGTTCAAGAGGAAACAAATCCCGCCACGCGTCTAATACACATCAATTGGCGAGTCTAATATTCTTTCACAAGTGCACTGATATTATTTATACCATTTTTACAATAATGCAATAGTCTGCATAATGGTAAATCTTCTATTTTTTATGTGAATAAAAAATAAAAATATAAACCAAAAGTAATATAAGAGGGGCCTAAAGACGTGACTAATGAACAGATAACATCTTATTTTAGTGCCAGGAATGTCTGCATTGTTTATTCTGGACCCTATTTTGAAATTGACAACTTTTTTATTTTCCATGAAATTGGCCAAATTGCCAATTTCTGATCACTTTATTGGGTAGTTGAAATCGATAAATTGGTGGTTTCTTGTACTCAATCGATAGAACAAATGGAGTTCTAAAGAAATATCTATGAGTTTGGTCAACTGGAACAATGGAATTTATCGAAAATAGGGCTCAAAGTCGGCGAAATTGCCGATGCGTATATATTGCTGAGATCACTAACTTCGCGAGAGCGTAATTCCGTGAGTTTTCAATCAAATTTCGAACGTTTGGTGTCTTTACCATCGGGAAACGATTCTCTATCATTTCATAAGAAAAAAATAATTTATTTATTTAAATTTTGCGACAACAGGAGAGCACTCAGGATTGAGGGTTGCGACAGTCAAAGGGTTAATGAATATGTTTAATTTTTATTTAGGATTTGGGTGCATAAATTTGTTGATTAACAAGCAATGACATCTACAATGTGCTTTGTCCAAAACTTCATTATTTTTGATGAAGCATGTTAAAAAATTTTGGCTCTTATCATAAACAACCTAATTTTCCCCACTTTTTTTTTTTTTTTTTTACATTACATAGCATGAAATTACATAAAGTGCCAATTTCAGGAATCTAACTCTTGTGGTATGAGAGGTCTGCCTGTAAATTTTTTTTCTCGTCAGATTGCAGAGCATCAATAACTGTTAGTATAGCCTGGTGACAAAATCATGTACAGTGGACCCTTGAAAATCGTGATTAATCCATTCCTGAGAGGCCGCCGATTTTCAAAATGGACTATTTTCAAAACCATTTTCCTCATAAGAAATAATGTAAATCAAATTAATCCGTTCCAGACACCCAAAAGTATGTAAAAAAAAAATTTTTTTACACAAAATGTACATTTATCTACACAGAAAACAATGAGATATATACTGTACATAGTATAAAATAGTAATAAATTGACACTTACCTTTATTGAAGAGTTGTTGATGTGTGGAAGAAGGAAGGAGGGGAGGTGGTGGTGGTGTTGCTAGTGTTTGGAAGGGGAATCCCCTTCCGTGAACACTTCAGGTACCATGTCCTTTTCTGGGGTTACTTCCCTTCTTTGTTTTTTAATGGCACTTGGACCAGGTTGAGAGTCACTGGATTCCTTTCTTGCAAAATAACTGTCCAGAAAGGTCTGTTTCTGGCGGTTCTTTAAAATGTCCCTAAAATGTGACAAGACAGTATCATTGAACATGTCACATACACGGCCTGCAACAGCTTTGTCAGGGTGATGCTCCTCCACCAATTTTTCCATCCTAGTCCACATTGTACACATCTCCTTAATCTCTGAAGAAAGCAACTTCTTCCTTCTCCCTTCCTCCTCCTCCTCTGAAGCAATTTCCTGAGCTTTGGTCTGTTGTTCTTGCAGATTAAGGTCCACCAGCTCTTCAGTGGTTAATTCTTCATCGTGGTCCACCACCAACTCTTCCACATCCTCACCACTAACCTCCATCCCCATGGACATCCCCAATTCCACAATTTTTTCTACAACTGGCATAGGGCTGTCAGAGTCATCCCCAAACCCTTCATAAATTCCTCTTTTCAACACAATCTGGCCACAATTTTCTCCAAGCAGAGTTCATCGTCCTGGGAGTCACTTCCTGCCAAGCCTTACCTATAAGGCGTATGCAATTAAGGATATGGAAGTGATCTTTCCAGAACTCTCTTAGGGTCAAAGTAGTGTCTGAGGTTATGTCAAAACACCTATGAAACATTGCTCTGGTGTAGAGCAATGTGTCTGAGGTTATGTCAAAACACCTTTGAAACATTGCTCTGGTGTAGAGTTTTTTGAAGTTTGAAATGACCTGCTGGTCCATGGGCTGGAGGAGAGGAGTGGTATTAGGGGGCAAGAACTTCACTTTGATGAACCTAAAATCCTTCACCATTTGCTCTTCCATGTCTCGAGGATGAGCAGGAGTATTGTCCATTACCAGGAGGCACTTAAGTGGCAATTTATTTTCCAGGAGGTATTTCTTCACACTGGGGTCAAACACTTCATTGAACCAATCAAGGAAAATTTCCCTGGTGACCCATGCTTTATTGTTAGCCTTCCAAAACACACATAAATTAGCCTTCGCAACACTGTACTTCTTGAACACACTGGGATTTTCAGAGTGATACACGAGTAAAAGCTTCACTTTGAAATCACCACTGGCATTGGCACAAAGCATAAGAGTTAGCCTGTCTTTCATAGGCTTGTGTCCTGGCAGTGCCTTTTCCTCCTGAGCAATGTAGGTCCTCTTTGGCATTTTCTTCCAAAAGAGGCCTGTTTCATCACAACTGAACACTTGTTGGGGTTTGAATTGTTCAGCCTTTATGTACCCCTTGAATTCATGAACCAATTTTTCAGCCGCACATTTGTCAGAACTTGCAGCCTCTCCATGCCTTACAACATTGTGTATGCCACTTCGCTTCTTGAAATTTTCGAACCAGACTTTGCTGGCCTTGAATTCATCAACATCAGCACTTGTTCCAGGACTTTTCTTTGAGATCGTCATGCAACAACTGCCTTGCCTTTTTGCAAATTATTGACTGTGTAACACTATCTCCTGCTAACTCTTTTTGTCTGATCCACAAAAGCAACAACTTCTCAACTTCTTCGATTATTTGCGATCTCTTTTTCGTTAGCATATTCACCCCTTTCGCAACATCAGCATCCTTGATTTCCTTTTTCTTCAACAAGATGGAAGTGATGGTTGAATGGGCCTTCCCATACATCCTGGAGAGCTCTGCCACACGTACACCACTTTCATAATTTTTCTATGATCTCTTTCTTAACTTCTATTGTGTTTCTCACTTTCTTTACCACAGGGCTGGCACTAAGAGCTTTCTTTGGGCCCATGGTAGCTTATTTTGCAGTTGCAAGCACTAAAACGAATGGAATATTGACAAAATTTATGGTATGAATGTGTGGGTGGTGGTGGTTGTCACTCGCTGGTAAACAATGGCACACTGACGCTCAATGTGGTGTTTATGTGCCTAGGCGGTGGGGAGGCCACACGGACGCGTTTCAGACGACTGTCGATTTTTGAACCAATGGACGATTTTCAAGTCAATTTTTTGGCCGAAAAAAAAAAAAGTGGACGATTTTCAAATTCGCCGATCTTCAAGGCAGACGATTTTCAAGGGTCCACTGTACTATAACCCTAAATTATGTTTTCAAATATGTTTTTATAAAAATTGTATTTTTTCTAAATCTAATCTTAATTATTTAGAACTTTTCTATCATATTAAATGTGTTTTAGGGTGAGGTATTTCATGAAATATGGGTGGAGAGATTTTACTGGGTTTGTTGCTGTTTACACTACGTTAAATATTTAATGGATGTGTTTGTTACTCAGGCTACTGTTATTTGTATATAAGGTGTGTCAGGAGGTTTTAAAACATTACTCTGTACTTGGAAAGCTGAAGGATTTCAATTCCTTTTATAAATTTTGTATCTTATACAATGCTGCTGTTTTCTTGGCCATAGAGGGATTGATGTCACTACTACGAGATATGGGAGCGGCATATCAGCAGCTGGCCCAGTACAACTGTGGACGAGCAATAGAGCTGCTGACTGCTCTTCCTACACAGCACTATCGTACGGGATGGGTCTTAGCGCACATTGGCAAAGCATATTTTGAGATGAATGATTATCAGCAAGCTGTCAAGTGAGTTTGCAGTAATAAATGTTGAAATTATAGTACGTATATATTTAATTTGATAGTAAAATATATATGAAAATAACAATAGCAATCTATGTGAATTAGTTTGGCAAATCCTTATATACATTACTTTCAGTACTTTTTTATATCTTTGTAATTAATAATAATTTCTTTAAGAGAAGTTGTAGTCTTGGTATGTAATTGATGGGTAAGTATTTTTAGGAAATTGAACTTCATAGAATTAGAAACCTGGAGATTAGAAAGCCATGTGGGGTGAGGAGAGATTGTTGAGGGAGTTTGGGCATTTAGAAAGGATGGAATAGCATAGGATGAGTGTGTATAAATCTAGGGGTAAAGGAAGAAGGTGTAGGTGTTGTGCCAACAAGGGTATGAGGGAGGAAGTAAAGGTTATGAGTGCTAAGAACTTTAGCATCCAACAGGTTTGTGTGAGCACATTACATCGGAGTGAATGGAGATAAGTAGTTTTTATGATTGGACATGTTGGAATGTAAGCAAGGTAATATTTATGATGGGATTAAGAGACTAGTTAAACAGACTAGGCCTTGAGGTGAGGAATATAATGCCTTCACTCATAAGGAGGGGTAAGGATGTCAGTGCATCAGTTAAGTGAATGATGGTAATTTTTTTTTTCCTACATTAGTGGGAGATAGATGATATATTATAAAAAGAAAAGAAAAATGAAGTTGGTTGAATGTAGGTTAGAGCATATAGCAAGAACAGATCACTATAAATGTGAAGATAGTCATGTCAAAGAAAACCTTTTCATTCCAGATTTTTCAGTGACGTGAGAGAAAAAGAACCACATCGTCTCCACTTAATGGAGTACTACAGCACAGCTCTCTGGCACTTACAAAAAGAAGTTCAACTCTCTGCACTGGCACAGGTAGTTTAAAAAAAATATAACTTTCTTTTAGTACATTTCAGTTAAAAACTATTAAAATATAACCCTTTCAGGGTCCAAGCCGTAGATCTACGCATTGTCCACAGTGTCCAAACCGTAGATCTATGCCATGAGCTCAGCTCACTCAGATAAGCTGTGATCGGTAAATTTGGGCCTAGGTATGAGAGAATGCATCTATGTGGTAAGTGTGCATCATATAAAGTAAATCCTGAAGCACACAGTGCATAATGAGAAAAAAACTGCGACTGTTTTTTCGATTAAAACAGCAACTTTGTGGTGGATTTTCATGTGGTTTTTACGGTTGTATTTGTGGTTTCTTGGTCTCATTTGATAGAATGGAAGATATATTTAACTGAATTCTTTGAGATTTCACTATTTTCACTATTCAGTATATAAAATGCTTTTGTTTTTCAACAGGATTTGGTTGAAGAAGACCGTGAATGCCCTCAGGCATGGTGTGCTACAGGCAACTGTTTCTCTCTGCAGAAAGAGCATGAAGCTGCTATCAGATTCTTCTCTAGAGCAATCCAGGTATAAATACCTGTAAATACTCTGTGTAATTCCTTTAGTCCTGTACCCATGATAGAAGATTTGCATGAATACTTGAAAATTTTGTCATAAATGATTAATACTTTTATGTTAGTGTACATACTGAACTAAAAGGTATTTGTAATTCAGTAGGGTGTCTGAAGTTGTTTTTGGCATGGGGAAGGATAGAAAATCCTCAGAGTGAGACACTGAGGTATGGTTTTTCAAATTAAAATGAGGAAAGTTTTATAAAATAGTATATTGACACCAAAATACACTCAACAAAAAGTGGTACCTTAAAATTGCTGACAATTACGAGACAATTTACCATAGGTAGTGACCAAAGTTAAGGGCCAGTGAACAGATATAAGTATAACAAAAGCTACAAATATTTCATATACAAGATGGTTTCTATCCAGTATGCCTGATCATTAGAATAAACAATGTGTTTACAGTGGGTGCTTGTGTATCTGTACTGTATAGGGCAGACCTCTGCCAGATGTAGAAAAATTTGGTCAAATAGATGATAGTCAGGAATTTGGATTTTTAAATTTGATAGAAGACATTATTGTACTTTAATATACAGTGGAACCCCGGATTACGTACTGCTCCAAACTCGAACAATTATGTAAGTGTATTTTTGGGGGTCTAAAAGGACTAATCTAATATACATTATTCCTTATGGGAACAAATTCGTTCGGTAACGGCACTTAAACAGCATTCTGGAACGAAATAATGACGTAATCCGGGGGTCCACTGTATAACATTAGAAATAATGAGTAAGAAAGGTAATAAATTTATATGAATGCCAGTTGACTACTGTGATAGTGCCTAGGGACTAGGTAATGATTTGGTAGGTAAAGGAATTGAACAGTACATGTATAGGCAATGTACCTTAGAAAAGCAATTTCTAACCATTTCATAGAAACAAAATAATTTTGTTATGGTATTATCCACAAAAACAACTAATTTTAACTTAGAACCATGGCTGTATGGTCTTAGTTCAATTTTCAAAAATATCTATTTTTTTGATAGATTTGCCTTAGCAATAATATATGTCATAAGCTATTACTTCAGATATAAAGCAACATTTTTACTTTTATCGTCATTATAAATCTGTATACAACAGTCAGTCATTTTGTCATGAAATAAAATGACATACATGCATGCATATATTAGGTTTAAAAATCATTACATGCTAAAATTATTTGTTCTGTGTTAGAACTTATTGCTTCATTATTTATGAAAGCCTTCTAGCTTTGCAATGGTCAGTTACTGCATTATCATAAAAATTATTAATAGTCTTACAGAGCAGGTCATACTTTCTAGATGTTGAAATTCTTGGATAACTGTAACAGAAATATTAGTTCATTTTAAATTCCATGGGGAAGTGGAAAAGAATTCTTCCTCCGTAAGCCATGTGTGTCATACGAGGCGACTAAATTGTCGAGAGCAAGAAGCTAGTAACCCCTTCTGTATTTATTACTAAATTTAAAAAGAAAAACTTTCATTTTTCATTTTAGGTCTCCCTGCCTAGGTGGGATATGGCCGGTTTGTTGAAAAAAAAAAAAAAACTTCCAGGATATTTAAAAATATTTTCTGTTTATTCAGGTAGATCCAAACTTTGCCTATGCATACACATTGCTTGGCCACGAACATATTGCCACAGAAGAGCTTGATAATGCACTGAGTTGTTACCGGAGTGCTGTGAGAATAGATCCTCGTCACTATAATGCCTGGTGAGTATTGACTGAATAAGAGGTAACTTTTTATGTATGTTCATTCAATAATAACTTTAGATACTGGTTGTTAGTTAATATACAGTGGTCCCTCGGTTTTCGTGCATCTCCAAACTCGAACATTTATGTAAGTGTATTTTCGTAAGTGCTGTTGCAAGTGTATTTTTGGGGGTCTGAAATAGATTAAACTACGTGACATTATTTCTTAAGGAAGTAAATTCGTTCGGTAATGGCACTTGAGCAGCATTCTGGAACGAATTTTCGGCGAAAACCGAGGGACCACTGTATGTTGGCCTAGTCACCATACATGGAGTTAAGTGAAGGAGGTAGGTATTGCAGCAAGTGTTTTCCTTACTAATAAACGAATGCAAGTGCAGTAATTAGATTTTTCTTGTATCAAAGTTAGACCCTCCAAAAAAACTACCCCCTCCCCCACAATTATTTTTTCTTATGAAATGGTAGATAATTTTTTTTCAAAGGTAATAACACCAAAAGTACGAAATTTGATAGAAAACTTGTGGAATTGTGCTGGCGCAAAGTTAGCAATCTTGCGTAATTTACACACTGGCAATTTCACTCACTTTGAGTCCTATTTTAGGCCATTTCCAGTGTTCCAGTCGATCAAATTCTTAGCAATTTTACTAGTATACCTTCCTCTCTATCGATTGAGCACAAGAAACTACCCATTCAACTATTTCAACTGCCCAATAAAGTTATCAGAATTTGGCAATTTGGCCAATTTCACACAAAATTAAAAAAATGCCAATTTAAAAATAGTCCATAATAAACAATGTAGACATTTTTGGTACTAAAACATTTCCTCTCCTCATTAGTTATGACTTCCTTTCCATTTTTAATTCTTATTCACACACAAAAAGACTATTCTATTTCTCAGATAATACTATATAACCAGGAAAGATTGTTCATGGTTTACAGCATCCCAGTAATTGAACCAGACCTAATAGAAACCCATAAAACAGACTGGGGGTTGTAGAGAGGCATAACACATCTGGAATATCGAGAAAATCAAATTTCCAGTACTTTGAACTTAATTTCAGGCTATTTCCAGTCCTGAATCCAATCAAAATCATCTCCATTTTAGTAACATGTCTTCCATTCTATCAAATAATGGTAAAAAACTGAAAATAAAACTATAAAAACCATCCAAATATACACCACAAAGTGGCTATTTTAAACCGCACACACGGTCACCGTTTTGTTTTTCCAATCATGCGTTGCATTGGGCAGGATTATTTTTATATGGTGCACACTTGCTGCATGGACCCATTCTCTCATATCTAGGCAAAAATTTACTGCTAACAGCTTGAGTGAGCTGAGCTCATGTAGTACTACGTGACAGACCCTGAGATCAAAGCTGTGATAATACGGCACGGACCTAAAAAAGGGTAAATTGACAATTTTTTTTAAATGTGGACACTGGGAGCCATTTTTATTTTATAATGTATCACCTGTAGCTGAGGATACATTACATAATTTATTGAAGTTGGAGGAATGGAGTGAGAATAGCATTCATTTTGTAGTCTGCTGATGCTTCCTTATTCCACTATTAGAATTCTGTTGTTGCCTCTGTCTTCAGCCCAGCAAAAATGAGACCTCACTGATTTCACTCTTCAACACAACTATAAATCTGAATTGTCTGTTACGGTCTATGTAGGATGGACCGCTGTGCTTAGTGGAGTGAGGAAGGACTTGTCAGTCACACATTAGCACAGTAAGCATGGTCCACAACACTTACCTGACTTCTACCCTAGCATATAGTACTTCCTCCCACTTTTATTCCTCTTTTGTTGCTTTTTAAAATTAATTTCTTTGTACGTAGTTGGTGTAGGTGTGACAGGGGTCATGTTTGTTTGCTATGGTTTGGTCAAGAATGTTTTCTAAATTGTTGAGAAGTTTAAGTTTTTACTTTTTTTTATTGTATGTATTCAGACAGTATATTGAACTAGAGAAAATCCTGATCCTATTTGGAGTCTAACCAGATGAATCTTTGTAAAGGTGAAGCTCTGCTTTGTTTGGTTTGCATAATCTAGCCACTACTGTTTGGGCTCATAATATGTTTGAATTTCTACAGTTGAAAGGCTTACTTGAATTGTGATGTACGTATATGCTTTTTGGGAAAGACAGCCAGACAATGAGTGAATGGTATGTGTTTCATTATTTATAGGTTACCCTACATTAGTGAGAAACAGCTGATTGTTTAAAAAAAGTTCAATCTTTATCCATTGAGTATACTGTCAAAGGGTTAAATCATAATTGCTTATCTTGATTTCTTAATTAAAACATGTTCTATATTAGTATGCTTGTGTTCTAAAAAAAAAAAAAAAAGTAAAGTTTCTGTGGATCCGACATGTGTAAGTAATATTGTGTATTTAATCTACTTCACAGAAAAATATCAATGTTACAAGAGATTGAGCTGAAAGCAATTGTTAAAGTATACTGCTCCATTTTTTCTCAAGTGTTGAATTTGTTTTTTGAAAGGTATGGTATTGGTCTGGTGCTGTTCAAGCAAGAGAGGTTTGCTCAAGCAGAATCTCATTTTAAGAAGGCCCTCAGTATTCACCCACTCAGCTCTGTTCTCATGTGCCATGTGGCTGTGGTAAGTTAGCATTTTATTAGTGTTAGATTATATGGATTACTTTTCATTGCTCCTGATTTTCAGGTTAACCATTTTAGTATAGTTAGGCCAATTATATATACGTGTGTGTGTGTGTGTACACGAAAACACACACACCTAGTTGTGGTTTCAGGGGTTGAGTCATAGCTCCTGGCCCTGCCTCTTCACTGGCCGCTACTGGGTCACACTCCCTGTGCCATGAGCTTTATCATACCTCTTCTTAAAGCTATGTATGGAACCTGCCTCCACTACATCGCTTCCCAAACTATTCCACTTCCCGACCACTCTGTGACTGAAGAAATACTTCCTAACATCTCTGTGATTCATCTGAGTCTTCAACTTCCAACTGTCCCCTTGTTGCTGTGTCCCATCTCTGGAACATTCTGTCTTTGTCCACCTTGTCAATTCCTCTCAGTATCTTATATGTTGTTATCATGTCCCCCCATCTCCTGTCCTCCAGTGTCGTCAGGTCGATTTCCCTTAACCTCTCCTCGTAGGACATACCCCTTAGCTCCGGGACTAGTCTTGTTGCAAACCTTTGCACTTTCTCTAGCTTCTTCACGTGCTTGGCTAGGTGTGGGTTCCAAACAGGTGCTGCATACTCCAGTATGGGCCTAACGTACACAGTGTACAGGGTCCTGAACGATTCTTTATTAAGATGTCGGAATGCTGTTCTTAGGTTCGCTAGGCGCCCATATGCTGCAGCAGTTATTTGGTTGATGTGCGCCTCAGGAGATGTGCCTGGTGTTTATACTCACCCCAAGATCTTTTTCCTTGATTGAGGTTTGTAGTCTCTGTCCCCCTAGACTGTACTCCGTCTGCGATCTTCTTTGCCCTTCCCTAATCTTCATGACTTTGCACTTGGTGGGGTTGAACTCCAGGAGCCAATTGCTGGACCAGGCTTGTAGCCTGTCCAGATCCCTTTGTACTTCTGCCTGGTCCTCGTCCGATTGAATTCTTCTCATCAACTTTACATCTGCAAACAGGGACACTTCGGAGTCTATTCCTTCCGTCATGTCGTTCACAAATACCAGAAACAGCACCGGTCCTAGGACTGACCCCTGTGGAACCCCACTCGTCACCGGCGCCCACTCTGACACCTCGCCACGTACCATGACTCGCTGCTGTCTTCCTGACAGGTATTCCCTGATCCATTGTAGTGCCTTCCCTGTTACCCCTGCCTGGTCCTCCAGCTTCTGCACTAATCTCTTGTGTGGAACTGTGTCAAACGCCTTCTTACTATCCAAGAATATGCAATCTACCCACCCCTCTCTCTCGTCTTATTGCTGTCACCCTGTCGTAGAACTCCAGTAGGTTTGTGACACAGGATTTCTCGTCCCTGAAACCGTGTTGGCCGTCGTTGATAAGCTCATTCCTTTCTAGGTGCTCCACCACTCTTCTCCTGACTATCTTCTCCATGACCTTGCATACTATACATGTCAGTGACACTGGTCTGTAGTTTAATGCTACATTCCTGTCTCCTTTTTTAAAAATTGGAACTACATTTGCTGTCTTCCATACCTCAGGTAGTTGCCCTGTTTCGATAGATGTGTTGAAGATTGTTGTTAGGGGTACACATAGCTCCTCTGCTCCCTCTCTCAGGACGTATGGAGAGATGTTATCCGGCCCCATCGCCTTTGAGGTATCTAGCTCACTTAGTAGCCTCTTCACTTCCTCCTCAGTTGTCTGTATTGTGTCCAGCACCTGATGGTGTACCTTACCTCTCCGCCTTTCTGGAGGCCCTTCCATCTCCTCTGTGAACACCTCTGAATCTCACGGTGTGGGGAGGGAGGGAATTAGTAGATGGGGAGCTGGAGGTATTGGGTAGATGGCAGGAATATTTTGAGGAACTTTTAAATGTTGATGAAGAAAGAGAAGCAGTAATTTCATGCACTGGCCAGGGAGGTATAACATCTTTTAAGAGTGAAAAAGAGCAGGATGTGAGTGTGGGGGAGGCACGTGAGGCATAACGTAGAATGAACAGGGGTGAAGCAGCTGGAACTGACGGGATTATGACAGAAATGTTAAAAGCAGAGGGAGTTATAGTGTTGGAGTGGTTGGTATTTTTGTTTAATAAATGTATGAAAAAGGGAAAGGTACCTAGGGATTGGCAGTGTGTGTGTATAATTCCTTTAAAGGAAGAGGGACAAAAGAGATTGTAAAAATTGTAGTAGAATAAGTTTACTGAGTATACCAGGTAAATTGTATGGTAGGGTTATTATTGAAAGAATTAAGAGGTAAGACAGAGAGCAGGATTGTAGATGAGCAAGGAAGCTTTAGAATGAGTAGGGGATGTGTAGATTCGGTGTTTACATTGAAGCATATATGTGAGCAGTATTTAGATAAAGGTAGGGAAGTTTTCATTGCATTTATGGATTTAGAAAAGGCATATGATAGTGGATAGGGGGAGCAATGTGACAGATGTTGCAAGTGTATGGGATAGGTAGTAAGTTACTAAATGCTGTAAAGTTTTTTTATGATGATAGTGAGGCTCAGGTTAGGGTGTGTAGGAGAGAGGGAGATTACTTCCCAGTAAAAGTAGGTTTTAGACAGGGATGTGTAATGTCACCATGGTTGTTTAACATATTTATAGATGGTGTTGTAAAAGAAGTAAATGCTAGGGTGTTGGGGAGAAGGGTGGGATTAAATTATGGGGAATCAAATGCAAAATGGGAGTTGACACAGTCACTTTTTGCTGATGATACTGTGCTTTTGGGGGATTCTAAAGAAAAGTTGCAAAGGTTAGTGGACGAATTTGGGTGTGTAAAGGTAGAAAGTTGAAAGTGTGCATAGATAAGAGTAAGGTGATGAGGGTATCAAATGATTTAGATAAAGAAAAATTGGATATCACATTGGAGGGAGGGAATATGGAAGAAGTGAATGTTTTCAGATATTTTGAGTTGACTTGTCGGTGGATGGGTTTATTAAGGATGAGGTTAACCATAGAATTGATGAAGGAAAAAATGTGAGTGGTGTGTTGAGGTATCTGTGGAGACAAAAAACGTTTTCCATGGATTCAAAGAAGGGCATTTACGAGAGTTTAGTGGTACCAACACTCTTATATGGGTGTGAAGTATGGGTTGTAAATGTTGCAGTGAGGAGGCAGGTGGAGGCAGTGGAGATGTCATGTCTAAGGGCAATGTGTGGTGTAAATATTATGCAGAGAATTCATAGTGTGGAAATTAGGAGGTGTGGAGTTACTAAAAGTATTAGTCAGAGGGCTGAAGAGAGGCTGTTGAGGTGGTTTGGTCATTTAGAGAGAATGGAACAAAGCAAAATGACTTGGATAGCGTATAAATCTGTAGAAGGAAGGCGTGGTAGGGATCGTCCCCAAAAAGGTTGGAGGGAGTGGGCAAAGGAGGTTTTGTGGGCGAGAGGCTTGGACTTCCAGCAAGCGTGCGTGAGCGTGTTAGATAAGAGTGAATGGTTTTTGGGACCTGATGAGCTGTTGGAGTGTGAGCAGGGTAATACTTTGTGAAGGGATTCAGGGAAACTGGTTAGCCAGACTTGAGTCCTGGAAGTTGGAAGTACAATGCCTGCACTTTAAAGGAGGGGTTTGGGGTATTGGCAGTTTGGAGAGAAGCCTAAGCTGTCATGTCTGAGCGCCTCTGCAACGACAGTGGTTATATGTGTGAGTGATGGTGAAAGTGTTGAATATGATGAAAGTTTTTTCTTTTTTGGGGATTTTCTTTCTTTTTGGGTCACCCTGCCTCGGTGGGAGACGGCCGACTTGTTGAAAAAAAAAAATATTTATAATCATTATCTGGTCATACAAGCAGAATAGGATATGAAAACTGTTAATTACTGATTAAGGAAACTGCTGATTTAGTCCCATCTGTGAAGACTGGTGTGATAAATATGCAGTACTATTTATAATCATTATCTGGTTGTTATATGAGCAGAAGTGGTTAAGGGGCTTTTATTGATTAAAAAATTTTTTTTATTTTTCGTTCGATTTCTTTCATTTTTTGTACATTAAGAAGCACGTTTGTAGTTGACTTGTATCAAGTTTCAAAAGATCGCCCAACAAACAACTGAAAAAAAATTATTTATCAATTTTTACCAAACATCACATATAAAAATTCTAAAGTCGTAGTGGGACTTGTTGAAGCTTTTTTGGCTTCACCTACGCATAAAACAATGCTAATCTGGCATACGAATGAAAAGGTTACTGTAATTTATCCCTATCTTCATACTTAAAAAAAATAAAGTTTGTGTGTTTTTATATGTTGGAAAATATCTGACTCTTTACCTCACATAAATAAAAACTAATTACGATATCTCAAAAACGTTCCATTAGAAATTAATACAACCTTTATTTTATGTTGTCTGTGAGTTTCATTTCATTCCTATGATTATTAACGGTTCCTATCCAATATATAGATGAATAACTTACTTCTGAGATAATCCGCCGGAAGGCGCAAGGAAAAAAATTTTTTCCAGCAGCAAAATAACATTTTTCTCAGCTTTATCTTGCATTACGAGTGTATATCATAGTTAGCCCTGTTCGTTTTCTTTAATACAAGTCCCCTAGAGTGAGAATGGCACTCCCAAGGAACACCCACACCAACTGATGTAATATTTATACTTTGGAGCGGTGCCAGGCGCGATCATATTATGCCACATATTATTCATTCTGGAGTATTTACTATGGTTATTTGTTATTTATATTGCCTATTATGTCATAATAGATCAATTGTGATAGATATAAAAGCCGTAGTATTGATAATAGCGTTATAATGAAGCCTATTTCCCGGCTATCCTGAGTCAGGAATTTCTGCTGACGCAATCAAATGTTCTAGAAAGGTTCCTGATTGGCTGGAAGTCTTCTTATAAGCTCCACCCACTCTGTTATGATGCCAAATCGTGAATTATTATATAAGTAAGAATACTACAAGAAATTAAGGAAAAAAAATCGGGAAAAAAATACGAAAATTCACGGAATGTCAGCCGGCCTACTTTGCTTGTTAGGCGTCACCATATGTGTTATAAACGACCATAATTCCTTGTAGGAATGTCGTAGAACAATGATTCTTGTACCATTGTGTAGCCAGAGAGTTACTCTATTTTTCAATATGGTTAACTCAGTTTTCAATGTTTAGAAAAAATGTTCTCGCGCGCCGCGTTGATATGTAGATGCCCCCCTTAAGAGGAAAGGGGAGTGTCATATGCAGTTATTGTGTGAGTGGAAGTTGGATGTTATGTGAATTGTCATAAAATGGAGGGAAGACAGGGTGTGTATACTTTTTTTTTTTTTTCAACAAGTCGGCCGTCTCCCACCGAGGCAGGGTGACCCAAAAGAAAGAAAATCCCCAAAAGAAAAAACTTTCATCATCATTCAACACTTTCACCACACTCATACATAATCACTGTCTTTGCAGAGGAGCTCAGATACTACAGCTGAGAAAAGTCCCTCCCAGCTGTCACTATCTCAGACCCCTCCTTTAAAGTGCAGGCATTGTACTTCCCATTTCCAGGACTCAAGTCCAACTAAATCAATTAACTGGTTTCCTGAATCCCTTCACACAATGTTACCCTGCTCACACTCCAACAGATCGTCATGTCCCAAAACCATTCGTCTCCATTCACTCCTATCTAACACGCTCACACATGCTTGCTGGAAGTCCAAGCCCTCGCCCACAAAACCTCCTTTACCCCTTCCCTCCAACCTTTTCTAGGACGACCCCTACCCCGCCTTCCTTCCCTACAGATTTATCGCTCTCCAAGTCATTCTACTTTGATCCATTCTCTCTAAATGACCAAACCACCTCAACAACCCCTCTTCAGCCCTCTGACAAATACTTTTAGTAACTCCACACCTTCTCCTAATTTCCACATTCCGAATTTTCTGCATAATATTTACACCACACATTGCCCTTAGACAGGACATCTCCACTGCCTCCAGCCTCCTCCTCGCTGCAGCATTTGCAACCCATGCTTCACACCCATATAAGAGTGTTGGTACCACAATACTTTCGTACATTCCCTTCTTTGCCTCCATGGATAACGTTTTTTGTCTCCACAGATACCTCAATGCACCACTCACCTTTTTTCCTTCATCAATTCTATGGTTAACCTCATCCTTCATAAACCCATCTGCTGACACATCAACTCCCAAATATCTGAAACATTTACTTCTTCCATAATCCCTCTCTCCAATGTGATATCCAATTTTCTTTATTTAAATCGTTTGATACCCTCATCACCTTACTCTTATCTATGTTCACTTTTAACTTTTTACCTTTACACACTCTCCCAAACTGTCCACTAACCTTTGCAACTTTTCTTTAGAATCTCCCATAAGCACAGTATCATCAGCAAAAGTAACTGTGTCAACTCCCATTTTGCATTTAATTCTCCATAATTTAATCCCACCCCTCTCCCCAACACCCTAGCATTTACTCTTTTACAACCCCATCTATAAATATATTAAACAACCATGGTGACATTACACAACCCTGTCTAAGACCTACTTTTACCGGAAGTAATCTCCCTCTCCTACACACCCTAACCTGAGCCTCACTATCCTCATAAAAACTCTTTACAGCCTTCAGTAACTTACTACCTATTCCATACACTTGCAACATTTGCCACATTGCTCCCCTATCCACTCTATCATATGCCTTTTCTAAATCCATAAATGCAATAAAAACTTCTCTACCTTTATCTAAATACTGTTCACATATATGCTTCACTGTAAACACTTGATCTACACATCCCTACCCACTCTAAAGCCTCCTTGCTCATCTGCAATCCTACTCTCTGTCTTACCTCTAATTCTTTCAATAATAACCCTGCCATACACTTTACCTGGTATACTCAGTAAACTTATTCCCCTATAATTTTTACACTCTCTTTTATCCCCCTTCCCCTTTATATAAAGGAACTATACATGCTCGCTGCCAATCCCTAGGTACCTTCCCTCTTTCATACATTTATTAAACAAAAATACCAACCACTCCAGCACTATATCCCCCTGCTTTTAACATTTCTGTCATGATTCCGTCAATTCCAGCTGCTTTACCCCTTTCATTCTACGTAATGCCTCACGCACCTCCCCCACACTCACATCCTGCTCTTCTTCACTCCTAAACGATGTTGTACCCCCCTGGCCAGTACATGAAATTATCCCCTCCTCTTTTCATCGACATTTAAAAGTTCCTCAAAATATTCCCGCCATCTACCCAATACCTCCAGCTCCCCATCTACTAACTCCCTACTCTGTTTTTAACTGACAAATCCATTCGTTCCCTAGGCTTTCTTACCTTGTTTATCTCACTCCAAAATTTTTCTTGTTTTCAGCAAAATTTCTTGACAGATCCTCTCCCATTCTTTCATCCGCTCTTCTTTTGCACTCTCACCACTCTCTTCACCTTTCTTTTACTCTCCATATACTCTGCTCTTCTACTAACACTTCTGTTTTGTAAAAACCTCTCATAAGCTACCTTTTCTCTTTATCACACCCTTTACTTCTTCATTCCACCACTCACTCCTCTTTCCTCCTGCACCCACCCTCCTATAACCACAAACTTCTGCCCCACATTCTAATACTGCATTTTTAAAACTATCCCAACTCTCTTCAACCCCCACTACTCCTACTTGCACTAGCCCACCTTTCTGCCAATAGTTGCTTATATCTCACCCTAACTTCCTCCTCCCTTAGTTTATACACTTTTACCTCTCTCTTACTTGCTGTTGCCATTTTCCTTTTGTCCCATCTACCTTTACTCTAACTGTAGCTACAACCAAATAATGATCTGATATATCCGTTGCCCTCTATAAACATGTACATCCTGAAGCCTACTCATCAACCTTTTATCCACCAATACATAATCCAACAAACTACTTTCCTTACGTGCTATATCATACCTTGTATATTTATTTATCCTCTTTTTCATAAAATATGTATTACTTATTACCAAACCTCTTTCTACACATAGCTCAATTAATGGCTCCCCATTTACATTTACCCCTGGCACCCCAAATTTACCTACTACTCCATCCACAACATTTTTACCCACTTTAGCATTAAGATCCCCAACCACAATTACTCTCTCACTTGGTTCAAAACTCCCACACACTCACTCAACATTTCCCAAAATCTCTCTCTCTTCTACACTTCTCTCTTCTCCAGGTGCATAAACACTTACTATAACCCACTTTTCACATCCAACCTTATTTTACTCCACATAATCCTTGAATTTATACATTTATATTCCTTCTTTACCTGCCATAACTGATTATTCAACATTATTGCCACTCCTTCTTTAGCTCTAACTCTATTTGAAACCCCTGATCTAATCCCATTTATTTCTCCCCACTGAAACTCTCCTACCCCTTCAGCTTTGTCTCACTTAAAGCCAGGACATCCAGCTTCTTTTCATTCATAACATCTACAATCATCTCTTTCTTATCATTCGCACAACATCCACGCACATTCAAACATCCCACTTTGACGATTTTCTTCTTCTTCTTTTTAGTAAGCTATACAGGAAAAGGGGTTACTAGCCCATTGTTCCCGGCATTTTAGTTGACTTTTACAACACGCATGGCTTACGGAGGAAAGATTCTTATTCCACTTCCCCATGGATATGAAAGGGAAAAGCAATAAGAACAAGAACTATTAAGATAAAATCAAAGAAAACTCAGATGAGTGTGTATACAATAAACGTGTACATGTTTGCGTAGTGTGACCTAAGTGTAAGTAGAAGTAGCAAGACGTACCTGAAATCTTGCATGTTTATGAGACAGAAAAAAGACACCAGCAATCCTACCATCATGTAAAACAGTTTCAGGTTTCTGTTTCACAGTCACCTGGCAGGATGGTAGTACCTCCCTGAGTGGTTGCTGTCTACCAACCTACTACTACTGATATTAGTGTCAAATTGAAGCATTTTGTTCTGCCTCCCAACAATAAACTCGCCTCTCTCTCTCCTCCTCTCCATCTTCCATACACCAACAAGAGTCGCCAATAAAGGTAAGTGTGATGTTAAATGTTCATTTATACATGTTATTAGTGCTTTATATTTATTTGTCATTCTTTTCTCTATGTAAATCTATATTTAATCTCTAAAAAATGATTTTTTTTTAATACTCCTGGATGTCTGAAACGGATTAATTGAATTTACATTATTTTTTATGGGGAAAATGGTTTCAGTTTTTGTGGGTTTCAGTTTTAGTACATCCCTCAGGAACGGATTATGCACGAAAACGGAGGGGTGACTGTACATATATGTATTTTGACAAGGAAAGCTTTTTTTTTTTCTGGACATTGTTTTTAGTTTACATTAAAGTGTTAAGATTTTTCACTCTGTGATTTCTTGACTGATACAGATTTGCTAAGTAAGCTGTGACTCCATCGTCTCCTTCCTTTTTTTTTTTTTTTTTTTTTTTTTTTTTGCCAGTGTCCTTCCCTCAACATCTCCACCTCTCTTCATATATCATGTCTCTTGCAGGTGCTGTGAAGCACTGAATGATTCATAAAGGCTAAGAGGTTTACAGGAATATATAATAACAGTGATAATAATTTAGATTCTTTGCCCCTCTGTGTTAATAGTACAGTGGTACCTTGACTTACGAGTGCCCCAACTTATGAGTTTTCCGAGTTACAAGCTGTCGCTCGGTCAATTTTTTGCTTTGAATTGCAAGCCAAAATCCGAGTTACGAGCCACCGCCACTAGTTGGCGCAGCAAATGCCATAACATCCACCCAGCCTAGCAATCCTGCGACAATGAGTGCACTTGTTTACCTTGCTATGGAAGCATCTCTCTTGTGTTGTGCTTGAGTTTTTGCATTTTCTGCAGTTATTTTGCCAAATTTCTTTTTTCTAACCATGGGTTCTAAGAAAGTAAGTGCAAAGGACAGTGCTGAGAAGAAGAAGAGGATGATGTCCATTGAATTAAAGCATGAAATCATAGAAAAACACGAGCGAGGTGTGCGTGATTTACTTCCGAGATATTCACCCAAAACGTAGACTGGTCTCTTGACTCGGAAAAAAACCGAGAAAATTGCTTTTGTTTCAGTGTTTTCCTTATGAAACTAGTGATGTAGTGGAGTTAGCCTCACAAACACTCCAGTTTCTCTTATAATAAGATCTCAGAAGGGCAAGAATGGGAAGATACGGTCAGAGCGATAAATATTTTTACCTCGAGAGTGGCCACCACCACTCGTCACATAATGACATACAGTGGACCCCCTGAGTTTCGTACACCCCGGAAATCGTACAATTATGTAAGTATAATATTGTAAGTGCTTGTGGAAGTGTATTTTTGGGGGTCTGAAATAGACTAACCTATGTGACATTTTTCCTTAAGGGAGTAAATTCGTTCGGTAATGGCGCTTGAGCAGACTTCAGGAGTGAAGTTTTTACGAAACTCGGGGGTCCACTGTACTATTTTATTCATTCTAGAGTATATATCATGTTTTTATGTTATTTATATTGTTTATTATGTCATATTAGATCAATTGTGATAGATAAATAAGCTGTAGAGTTTATATTAGCATTATTTTGATTTGATATACAGTGGACCCTGGAAATCGAACGCCTCCCAACTCGACCTATTATGTAAGTTTATTATTATAAGTGCTTTTGTAAGTGTATTTTTGAGGGTCTGAAATCGACTAATCTAATTTACATTATTCCTTATGGGAATAAATTTGTTTGGTAACAGCACTTGAACAGCATTCTGGAACGAAGAATGTTCAATTTCCGGGGGTCCACTGTACAAGCAAATTGAGTTACTAGCTGGGTCTTGAAACGAATTAAACTCGTAACTCAAGGTACCACAAATTATTTTTTGTTTATTGCTTTATAGCTTTAGATTTTTTTTTTTTGTTTTCAACAAGTCGGCCGTCTCCCACCGAGGCAGGGTGACCCAAAAAGAAATAAAATCCCCAAAAAGAAAATACTTTCATCATCATTCAACACTTTCACCACACTCATACATAATCACTGTCTTTGCAGAGGAGCTCAGATACGACAGCTGAGAATAGTCCCTCCCAGCTGTCACTATCCCAGACCCCTCGTTTAAATTACATACATTGTACTTCCCATTTCCAGGACTCAAGTCCAACTAAATCAATTAACTGGTTTTCCTGAATCCCTTCACAAAATGTTACCCTGCTCACACTCCAACAGATCGTCATGTCCCAAAAACCATTTGTCTCCATTCACTCCTATCTAACACGCTCACACATGCTTGCTGGAAGTCCAAGCCCCTCACCCACAAAACCTCCTTTACCCCTTCCCTCCAAAATGAAACTCATATACAATGAAAAGCCTGATAAATCGTTGAAAACCTTACCATTATAATTCGATCTTGAGAAGTTGAATTCGTTATTGATATACGCTGTGCTCGAAACGTTGTGGAAAAAGACACTATGTACAGTTCAGAAAATTTATTAAAGAAAACGTTTCTAGGATGACCCCTACCCCGCCTTCCTTCCCCTACAGATTTATACGCTCTCCAAGTCATTCTACTTTGATCCATTCTCTCTAAATGACCAAACCACCTCAACAACCCCTCTTCAGCCCTCTGACAAATACTTTTAGTAACTCCACACCTTCTCCTAATTTCCACATTTCGAATTTTCTGCATAATATTTACACCACACATTGCCCTTAGACAGGACATACACATTGCCTAGAGCCTCCTCCTCGCTGCAGCATTTGCAACCCATGCTTCACACCCATATAAGAGTGTTGGTACCACTATACTTTTGTACATTCCCCTCTTTGCCTCCATGGATAATGTTTTTTGTCTCCACAGATACCTCAACGCACCACTCACCTTTTTTTCCTTCATCAATTCTATGGTTAACCTCATCCTTCATAAACCCATCCGCTGACATGTCAACTCCCAAATATCTGAAAACATTTACTTCTTCCATAATCCCTCTCTCCAATGTGATATCCAATTTTTCTTTATTTAAATCGTTTGATACCCTCATCACCTTACTCTTATCTATGTTCACTTTTAACTTTCTACCTTTACACACTCTCCCAAACTCGTCCACTAACCTTTGCAACTTTTCTTTAGAATCTCCCATAAGCACAGTATCATCAGCAAAAAGTAACTGTGTCAACTCCCATTTTGCATTTAATTCTCCATAATTTAATCCCACCCCTCTCCCCAACACCCTAGCATTTACTTCTTTTACAACCCCATCTATAAATATATTAAATAACCATGGTGACATTACACATCCCTGTCTAAGACCTACTTTTACTGGGAAGTAGTCTCCCTCTCTCCTACACACCCTAACCTGAGCCTCACTATCCTCATAAAAACTCTTTACAGCCTTCAGTAACTTACTACCTATTCCATACACTTGCAACATTTGCCACATTGCTCCCCTATCCACTCTATCATATGCCTTTTCTAAATCCATAAATGCAATAAAAACTTCTCTACCTTTATCTAAATACTGTTCACATATACATATGCTTCACTGTAAACACTTGATCTACACATCCCCTACCCACTCTAAAGCCTCCTTGCTCATCTGCAATCCTACTCTCTGTCTTACCTCTAATTCTTTCAATAATAACCCTGCCATACACTTTACCTGGTATACTCAGTAAACTTCTTCCCCTATAATTTTTACACTCTCTTTTATCCCCCTTCCCTTTATATAAAGGAACTATACATGCTCTCTGCCAATCCCTAGGTACCTTCCCCTATTTCATACATTTATTAAACAAAAATACCAACCACTCCAGCACTATATCCTCCCCTGCTTTTAACATTTCTGTCATGATCCTGTCAGTTCCAGCTGCTTTACCCAGTTTCATTCTGCGTAATGCCTCACTCACCTCCCCCACACTCACATCCTGCTCTTCTTCACTCCTAAACGATGTTGTACCTCCTGGCCAGTACATGAAATTACCGCCTCCCTTTTTTCATCGACATTTAAAAGTTCCTCAAAATATTCCGCCATCTACCCAATACCTCCAGCTCCCCATCTACTAACTCCCTACTCTGTTTTTAACTAACAAATCCATTCGTTCCCTAGGCTTTCTTACCTTGTTTATCTCACTCCAAAATTTTTTCTTGTTTTCAGCAAAATTTCTTGACAGAGCCTCTCCCATTCTTTCATCCGCTCTTCTTTTGCACTCTCTCACCACTCTCTTCACCTTTCTTTTACTCTCCATATACTCTGCTCTTCTATTAACACTTCTGTTTTGTAAAAACCTCTCATAAGCTACCTTTTTCTTCTTTATCACACCCTTTACTTCTTCATTCCACCACTCACTCCTCTTTCCTCCTGCACCCACCCTCCAATAGCCACAAACTTCTGCCCCACATTCTAATACATACTGCATTTTTAAAACTATCCCAACTCTCTTCAACCCCCCCACTACTCATACTTGCACTAGCCCACCTTTCTGCCAATAGTTGCTTATATCTCACCCTAACTTCCTCCTCCCTTAGTTTATACACTTTTACCTCTCTCTTACTTGCTGTTGCCATTTTCTTTTTGTCCCATCTACCTTTTACTCTAACTGTAGCTACAACCAAATAATGATCTGATATATCTGTTGCCCCTCTATAAACATGTACATCCTGAAGCCTACCCATCAACCTTTTATCCACCAATACATAATCTAACAAACTACTTTCCTTACGTGTTATATCATACCTTGTACGTATATTTATTTATCCTCTTTTTCATAAAATATGTATTACTTATTACTGTTGCGCCCCTTGAACTGGGCCTCCATGTATATAATGTATATTTCAATTTTCTATAATATTATATTGCGAATATTCTCGATTATAGCTAAATCGTTAATATTTTGCTTTATATTATTATTAGACTATTATTTAACTTAGCTATATATATTAGGTAGGATATTATATTTTGTTGTGCTCGAGAGTGTGTAGTAACTGCCTTGGTGTTGGCAAACGACTGTTAGGCTGCCGGCGTCTTGTTGCGGAGGGGAGTCAGTCTCTGGACACACCTGAGCTGGGTGGTTGTTCCTCTTTCATCTCTCTCTCTGGCCTGCTGCCCTTCGTCGAGTCAACTCCTCACTCTTGTTGTTCTCGACATTAGACTCTGTTGGGTAGAGTATGCACTCGTTGGTGAGGCGAATCATACTTCTCTGAACTCTGTGTAACTCTGTTCACAGAGAATAGACTAGACAGTGATTATTCGACTTTGTTCTGGGTTGTGTGTCACCTTGACACTCTTTGATGACTCAGGTCTCAAGCTCTAGCTCTGGACCTAATTCGACAAGGCATCTGTGCACCGCCACAGTTTGGGATTGTTTATGCTGAACCTAGTTTCAGTAGAAAGGGAGTTTTATGACTGTTTTGGAGGATCTACTGATGGTCCCCAGTTAGGGTCGATTTTGTATCTCCTTGTTCCTGACGCTGTGTTGTTGTTGCCTGTTATAGTGCTGTTCTGCGAAGTGGTCATTTTACTAGACAATCAAGCTGTTATGGTTGTCAATTTGTTAGTACAGCTAGCTTATGAGAAGTTGTTCTGTCGTACACTGGTTGAGTCGAGTCATAGTTACCGGGAGCACACTCGTACACACATTTATTATTATTTATATATATTATTGTTATTACTGACATTGTACCTGTTGGTACTTCTCAGTCAGTTATATATATGTGCCCTCAGCACAGACTTGTTGTATATGAGAGCAGTGTAGGAGCTACCCTCCTAATTATCCTAATTGATATCTTAATTAGTATCTTCATATTTGATTTACTATGCTACCCTAGATTTTCTCACTTTGTTAATAAATCTTTAAATCATTTACTTTGGTTAGTACCCTATCAGTTGTAATCCCCTTTATCTATATACTATGTCGGATAACTGAACCAGGATACTGACTTTGTTGCAAAAGCCCAGTAACAGGCTGGATGCTAGAAGGGCTTTCCTTTCTAGTGTTCACTGGAGATATCTATTATTAATAGATATCGTGTCATTTTGTAACAAATGGGGGCCCGTCCGGGATTTTATTGATCCAAGGTGTTGGAGGAATTGTCCAGTTTGCCATACTAGTAACTCTATGGTCAAACACTTTGAGTAATTTCCTAATCTGAAGACTAGGAGTTTGGTCTTGTATAACATCGTAGGGGATGTATGTACCTGCCCGAGTCTCTTGATCCAAGGAGATGGAAATACTGTTAATGAGCTCTGGCTCTAAGACAACCAACTCGTGTAAATTGTAAAGTAAATTCTTACATATAGGATTCTAGCTTCCCATTATCACTCTCTCATATTGTACTTATTTTTGTGATGTATGATAAGGTGAAAAAGTTAATTGATACTCTGACTTTGTCTAAGTTACGTACTTTAAAACTTCAGACTTGTTGG